>PVJS01025596.1:0-27729 GCA_004027185.1 Glis glis
AAAAGCCCATTATAATTCTCTAACATGTAAATGCTGCTACGATAATACCAGGAATTCAGAAGATAGCTGAAGAACATCAGGATTATATAAATCCTTCATAGTTCTTCTAGATGTGACAATATATTCTTAGAACCCTATGTGTCTATAATCTTAAACACCATCTCATCCACACCCATTGTTGTATAAGTACCAGCATCTCTGAGAGGTTAAGTACCTGCTGAAGGTCATTCAGCCAGAGCCTGGCAAGGGTCGGGATGATGAGATCCCAGGTGGCCTGCCCCGTCTGGGCCCCTTCTTCCCCCACCCCACCTTACTCCAGCTCAGGTCCCACACCTGTAAAATGAAGAGACTGGACTAGCAGATGGTCTTTAAGGCCCCTCTTATAGCTCAGTCTCCTGTTCCATGGGTCCTTCAATTACTAGCACATTATGCTCGTCTCAGATAAACTCTTTTAGCTGATGATGACAAAGCTGTAAATGAAGGAAGGTCCTGTTTACCAAACCATTTACATGTATTCCTCAACAACAACAAAAAGTAGTTCTTCCCTTTGAGGCCCTACTCCTAAAGAACAAGCCCAAGATAGTTTCTTGTCATTATTTTCTTCAGGCATCTACCACTGTCTCTGGCTCCTAGTCTGTCTCTGTTAAGCTTTACTGAGCCAAATGACTAGGTAATATATCTCCATGTAATTACTGGTAATGCATGAAAGGAACAATTTAGAGACACTTTCCTAATTTCTGAACTGTACTCTTCATAGTTTCAACTAATTTGAGAAACTAGGTATTTCATTATATTTCTAACATGTATGTATGAAAAGATCAAGTAGGAAAACATAGAACTAAAACATTATCCTTATTTAAAAATAAACATTTCCTTCATTAGTTTATACATTCTTCCTGTCCAGGAAAGAGAATATAATTCCGATTTGCAGTAACTTTCCTGTCCATAAAGGGGTAAACCCGGTCCTATTTCCACTGCCACCCAATCAGAGAGCTCTTCATGGACTTTTTTCTATCCTCAGCAGGAAGCTTGTGCCTTTCCCAATTTTAGAAATGATCTGTTCTCCTAGCAGAGGTCTTTAATTCATTCATCTAGTTTCAGCCGGCCCAGGAAGTATTTAAAGTCAGAAGGAAGACTGAAAGATTCAGACTTTTCCTCCGATGCCTTTCACAGACTGCTGTCACACTGCTGGGGTCCAAGCTGGCCCTCCAGCGTGCAGCGTTTGCAGGCTCCTCTCACTGTTAGACTCCCCCCCCTCCCCCCGCCAAAGTGCAAATGTGAGGAAGAAACAAAAGTACTAGCTAGAGAATAAGCAAGTGGACTTGGAACTTTATTTATAGAAATCTGATCAACTAAGAGTTTGTCCCTTTTGATCATGGACAATGGCACTCGAGAAAGAGAACAAGGGGTTCTCTGTGCCCCTTCTTTTCAAAAGGGTGATTTAATAAAAGTGCTTTCCCCATAAGGAAATAAAACACACTTTAGTAAGTACATATACAGAGGGTGACCATGAGGCATGTTGTCATGTCAGTGCAGGGCCTTTATTTACTTTATGAACAATAGTCTAAGGTTAGTGAAGAACTATATTTTGTTTGGTTTATTTAAATCTAGGAAGCCAAGGAAAACCATGTGAACATATTCCATTGGCTGCAGCCTTCATTTGAAACATCAGAGAGAAAGAAAGGTAAGTAGCCAGTCATTGTGCCCAGCTTGTTAGCACACTTATTTCTGATTATCTGAAAATAAACAACATGCTTAGTCTATAGAGACAGAGGACCTGCCAAAAGCTTATAGCAAGACACACAATCTACTCAAAATAATTCCATATGTTACACTGTAGGAGTGCTGTGTGGTTATACAAGGGAAAGAGATCAAAACCCTGTACAGACACCTGATATCGGACTTGAAACGCCAAGTGGAAACAGAACTATTCAGCGTCTTCATTTATACACAATTTACAATATTTGATTCAAAATAAAAATCACAAGAAAAATACATCTGTTTCTGCTACAATTCCTTCCCCTCCCCTATCCGCCCCCCTAGTGAAAAGTCTTCTAATAAAAGGTATCATATTACTGCCACTGTCTTGTTTTGGTCTAATTCTGAGATCCCGGCTTGGGCCAGGTAACGTGGAAAGGAATGGCAATACTTGGGATTTATAGAATGTACACATTTTATCCAAGGATCTCAAGTACTTGCAGTCACGTCTCCAGATCTGAGAAATCACGATTCAATGGAAGCCAGAAAGCTGGACGAATGCTGGGCAGGTTGCATGGGGTGTAAACTCCCTTGGCTAAGTCTATGATCAAACAAGGTCAAAGCTGGTTGGCTAGAGTTGGGCTCAATTTTTCTTCTTAAACATATACTGTAAGTCAGTCAATTTTGCCCTCTCTTAAACCACACACTCATCTCCAGGCTACTGCCTAGAGTTAAAACCAGCTGAAGCAGCCATGTCCTCATGATAATGCATCAGGATAAAAAGCAAAAACAGGGAAACACATTCGTCAGCATCTGGCCAAGGAGACAGGGGCTGGGAGGACTGATTGGGAGGCCATTCCTAGCAAGAACGAGACAAAGGTGTCAGTTCACTAGGTTCAGTTACAGGAAAGCTTCTGGTGGAGTCGATTCCAGCAGAGGTGAAGCTCATGGCATCTAGCGCTTGATTTAAGATAATGCTATTGAAGAAGGGCAATGAGAAAACACAGCAAACTAACAGGGAAGAACTGGCCAAGGAATATATCTGGAGGGCCAAAGTGATTTTCTTTCCTTATCATTTCTATAGGAGAAGGCAAGGGGTAGGAGAAAAGGGCTAGAGGGCCCCTTATTTGCAGATTTTTAAAAAAATCCTTTTTTCTCATAACTCCGTAATGAAAGTGTATATTACGGTATGAAGGTTACAGAACTGCATCTGCTACTGGGTCACCGCTACAGGTCTATGAGCTGATCCACCAGCAGCAAAGACCTGGCTAGGTTGGGAAGACTGGACTCAGAGCTCCCACTGCTGTTTCTAGAGTGCCCACCTGGAAGTGGAGAGATAGGAATTCAGTACAAAACACAGAGGGTTAAGGTTTAGATGTGCAGAGCAAGCAAAGGAGAAAAAGAACAAAACAAAGAAACCTTGAGAAGCAACATTTTACATTTGTAAACTCTTACATGTTGATTTCTAAACATAAAAAGTAGCTATCCACCACCCCCATCCCAAGTTCCGGCACTCGGTGCACACCTTAGCATAGGCAGGACACACCGTAAAGAGGATGCTGTTCTCAAACCAATGCGTATCTTGCCTGAGAATTGCTGGCAGTTCACTAGCCTCCCATTAACATCAAGCCACCTCCTGATAAAGTGAAAATCAATTTTTGCTTCGGGGAGAAATTAGTTATTAGACACTGCAGTAAGAACATGCTTTTAAAAATAAACAGATGATCCTATGGCAATCCAGCATGTGATGGCATGTTCAAATGATTTTACTCTACCAAAGGGAAAAAGGATACTTCAAGAATGTCTAAAAGACATGGCTAATACCAAAGCACCATTATTGATCTCTTTGGGAAGAATATTTATTATAGATTGTCCTAATTATGATAAAAAATGGTAAGTGCTTTTGATATACACCTTTAGATTTCCACTGGCAGAAGATCACTTTTGGCTTGATACTTTATTAAAATTCATTTTCAATCAAACTATTAACTATTTCTCTCTAAACACCATGGCCAAGCTTTAAGATATCTATATCAGTATCTCCATCCCTATCTATCTATTCTGGTCCTGCCTACAATGACTGCCATTGCCCCCAATGTCCTTCATTAAATGTTGATGCTCCCCTGCCCCCGCATTGCAGATTAGCTACATTAGTATTTGGATGAGAGCTAATGTCAGGCTCTTTTCCCAACCTCTTTCTTACCTTGTGGGTTTTTGGTTATCAATACAGGAATAGGGTCAAACTCATCTTCTGCCACCTTTTCCGAGCCCTCAGGGACATCAAAACCTGAGATGAGATTACTATCTTCTGCAGCTTAATACAGAATGCAAGCACACAAGCAGAAACAACAGAGGCAGAGATTAGAATGGAAAGAGGCACAAAGTTCCCAACTATATATAGTCACCCTAGTTCTTAAAGTTGAAAGTACTTATTTTTCTGAGTTGAAAATAAATGTAGTGAAACTGGAAAATATAGGCATATGGAGAAATGCTTCAGAATTGGCCATGTTAAGATTTCCATAAGTGATTAGAGAGAAAGGTTATTGGAAGAATTCTACTATTTTATAGGTTGATTAAGTGTAATAATTATGAAGTATCTCTTCAATGTCACTAATTCATGAAGGCACAGGAATTAGTCATTTGGTTTCTTTATTGTATAAACAGAAACCTGGCTAACAATGTTTAGAAAACTCAAAACCAGAGGTGAGGGGAGGGAGGAGAGAATTCGTGGTTCTTTAAGAAGTAATGCCTGTAGGGCCTGGGAGTGTACTTCTGAGGCAGAGAGCGCTTAACATGTGTGAGGCCCTGGGTTCAATCCCCAGCACTAAAAAAATCCCACACCAACAACAAAAGAGAAGTAACCACTATATACAAGGTAAGCAAAACACTTCTGGAAGGGCTCACTATTCTGTGAATGGGAAAAAAAGACTTTCAAAGAACTTAGATGTCTCAGGGAACAATAGGGCAAAGATCACACACACTGAGACCAGCAGAAGTTTGTTAGAATATTCTCCATTCTAATTGAAGGGATCCTACAGGCAGGTGCTAGTTGAGCACCTATTTTGCAAGTGATGTTTCTCTGTAATTACACACTCCTACCAGACATAATTGTCTAGATACGTAACTTCCCTTTACATACTCTATAAAAACAATCATTTTGAGCTGGGCGTGGTGGTGTACGCCTATAATCCCAGTACTTGGGAGGCTGAGACAGGAGGATCACAGCCTCAGCAAGTAGTGAGACTTGTCAACCTAGCGAGACCCTGTTTCAAAATAAAAATAAAATAGGGCTGGGGGTGTAGCTTGGAGGTAGAATGCTCCTGGGTTCAATCCCAAGTACCACAAAAAACAAAAACAACAAAAAATCCCAATCATTTTAATGTTATCCGGAGTAAAAACAAAAACTCAGCTATTGCCGCTGCAAACCATAGCTCATCACTTTTAGTCATCTCTAGGAGGCTTTGTTCTTGAATTTCCTTCAGAAAGGGTTTAAGCTGTTCTTTTCTCCTTCTAGAAAACCATTTTCACTACCGAAGCTTGGAAATAAGTTTAGTAATTGCCTATGCATGGTAATCTAGACCTTGTGCTTATCACCGCCACAAACTTCTTGCTGAACCTCTGTGCAGCAGAATTCCAAACCAATATTAACCCAAGACTAGAAGTGAAATGGTAGATTAGAAAGAGAAACTAATCAATCATGACTTAAAAATGAACAAAATTCAAAATTTTCACAAGTTCAGTCTTTGAGGACTGACTCTAAGGAATGTCTGTTTCTTTGTTGAAGTCATCACTATTCAAAAACCTTGAATCAGATTTGATAAAATGACTTTACTTTTTTTTTTTGTGGTACCGGGGATTGAACCCAGGGGCTCACCTCTGAGCTACATCCCCAGCCCCATTTTTTATTCTTCATTTTGAAACAGGATCTCACTAAGTTGCGGAGGGCCTCACTAAGTAGCTGAGGCTGGCCGTGAACCTGCGATCCTCCCGTCTCAGCCTCCCAAGTACTGGGATTAAAAGTATGCGCCACCATGCCCGTCTGATTTTACTTTCTAAGGACAAGCGTCATAGTAATAATTACAGTCAGTCAGTGGACAGCGAGCTCAACCATTCTACTTGGCTGACTGATACAGTGCATGGCTCTCAAAGGTAACGTAGACTATCATCTACACTTCAGTTCCTGCCAGGAAGTAACACCCTTCCCAAACTATTATTAAGGCTTATTAAATATTCGGAGAAAAAGAGTACAGACTCAAGTTTTCCATATAAGGAGGTAGTTAAAACACTGTACTAGCAAAGACTTTGACAAGGGAAACTGAGGACTGTTCAGCTCTTCTCCTCCAAGGATGCATGTGGACCAGAGAAGAAGAAAGAATTTACCTTTATGGGCCGGAGCAGAGATTGCTATAGGGGCAAACTCTTCCAGAAGGTCAGCAGTAGGGTTAGAAAGCAGAGAGCAGTCAATCAGGGAATCTTCCCCAGTGAGAGAATCTGAGTCCAGTTAGCAGCATCCCAGGTCAATGGTGGCATTAAATGGCACACACAACAATATCAGGAGGTTAGATGTTAGCCTTTAAGTTATTGCACTTATAGGTTATACATACAAGCCAAGGTGGGAGAAAGAAAACCAAAAGAAACATGGTAATTCCTCTAGATTTCTATCCACATAACCATGTACTTCTAGATTCCTCTTAACAATTCACATAAATGCAGGAGAATTTTTAGCTCAGAGGTTGCTGGTTAAACAAGTCTGTGATTTGGCTGCCAGTATAACTTTTCCTTTTTTTGTGGTTGTTGTACTTGGGGTTGAATCTAGGGGCATTCTACCTCCAAGCTACACCCCCAGCCCTATTTTATTTTTTATTTTGAAACTGGGTCTCACTAAGTTGCTGAGGGCCTTGCTAGGTTGCTGAGTCTGGTTGCGAACCTGTGATCCTCCTGTCTCAACCTCCCAAGTACTAGAATTACAGGCATGCCAGTATACTTCTCAGCAAATGCCATTAGGGGAAAAAAATTGCAATTAGAGTTTACTTAAATTTTCCCTACTCAGGAAGAAAGTTACTAAATAGTGAGGTATTGGAACTGATTAGAAGGGTTGACCCTAGCTTTGTTTTTAGTAGAATGTGATGAGATTAAACAATACCTTCTGGAACTCTACCAGATTACCACTCAACATGCCTCACGCTAGTATTCTTTAAATTTGAATTGCTCCTTTGAATATATCATTTGTTTTCAGTTAAAGAATAGAAGGAAGACAAAAATCAGAGTTCAGGCACTATTTTCTGGGGGAGTTTTCTAGGAGAAAACATAGAAGTGAGGACAAGGAAAGGAACCATATTGTCTTTTGGGATAACTTTTTCCACCTGGATGAGTTTATCCTCACATTTCCTAGACCTCCAACTGTTTCTATTCCACGTCAGATAATCAGACACTTTTATCAAGGTAATTACAGACTCGATAAAAATAAAAGCTAACAAATCTGTTTTTAATGGGCAGTTAAGGAATTCTACTGAGACTGAATGTTGAAACTGGGGAGAAAGCAGTGCTGGACCCAGGGAAGACTTTGACCTTGCCTACAACTTTACGGCAAATTGCCCCTCGATGATTCAAACACTGTGCTGGGTGAAACGCCAACACAGATGTGCTCCACAGACACTACTGACATTGTGAGGTAGGAAAGACTGCTCAGCAACCTGAAGGAGCTGAGGCAGCCTTACCACTCACAGAGTTCTTTCATTAAGGAGGTGGAGGAACCTGCCACTAGTAAAGAGAATCCTAAATAAAGAAATTCTGTCACCAGGGCAAGCCCAGGCAGGGGTCACTCTGAAAAGAACATGGCTCCAAAAAGTACTCCGTTTTTTTTTTGTTTTTTGTTTTTTTTTTTAGCAAGGAAACATACACTCATCATCTAGAAGCTGGGGCTGTAGGAACAATTTGAGCATCCACTCTAGGAGGAACTAACCAGGATGCAAAATAATCTGCGATCACCTGCCACAGGTGCAAAGCCCAGCTGAGGGCTCACCGCGCCGACCAGGGAGCCTGACTGACCTGTGCGGTTTGAGGTCACAGACTCCGTCTGAGATGGGAGGCGCTGGGCAACTGGGGGCTCCAGTCCTGGGATGAGACTCTCAACAGCAATGTCAGCCTTTTCTTTTGTAACAGGACAATAAAAAAGGAGAGGAGAGGGTAAGGGAAAGGAAGTCAGAAGACTCTTCAGAAAATTCTTGAAGGCTTTCTTTGATAGGTCTTTAATGCCAGTCTTGGGCAAGATGGAGAGCTCAATAAGGGACTTTATTTCTGTAAATGTTGAGTGTGAGACACAAGCCACTCCCAAGCATGAGACTGCTTCCATGTCAGAAGAGACTAGCTGAATGGCACCTTAATTTCTTCTGGTAATTTTGCTTTTCTTAACAAACTTGGGGTAAACATCTTCTAATCCATCCTCTAACCCAAGGCACAAGCCTTGAATCCATCTCAAACTCTGTCCCATGATGTAGCTGGGAGGTATTCTGCACCATGTGACATCTCACAATTGGAGGCCTATCTTTCTATAGGGTCAGGCATTTCCAAGTTTTAGGACTTTTTGCTCAAAGGCATCATTGTGTCTTTAATGAATGGCCCTCCTAGAGTACAGAGGCCTAGGACATCTTGTAGGATTTGCCTGCCTTGGTGTTGGAGCACAGGAAAAGACAGGTGAGAAGCAGACCAAGCCCCTGCCCTGGATTCTATTCCTGGGGCTTGCAAGCATTTTATTGATACTTGGCACATACACGGGCCTTCTAGAGAAGAATGTGCCAAATTCCATTAAGTTTAGTAAAGGTAAGGTCCAGTTCAACTTTTTCATGAAGCTTTTGTAATTGGGTGTGAATTTTCCCACATTCTTCCTCATTCACATGAAATTCACTCTAAGAGTCACAGGATATCAAGAGAGGCAAAAATTACAGTGCTGTGCCCATAGAAAGCAGAGAAGAATACTTCATTTGTAATGATGTGAAGTGAGGTTAAATGGTCTAGGCTTCTGTGTTCGCATGAGGTGTAGCTCCAACACCAGAAGGCTTCCTGACACTTCCACTCCTCCCAAGGGGTCACTACTCACTGAGGAGCTGTTAACCAGGGACTTATCCATCTGCACTACACATACATATCATGCACAACAGAAGAAAAGACGATGACTTTACCAATCACAGCATCAGAAGTGCTACCAAAAGGATCTGTCATGGGCAAGAGTTCAGGGAGCAGAAGAGAAGTGTCAGGAGATTTGAGTCCCTCGATTAGTTTTTCTAGGTTGGGCAGAAAGGTAAAGAGAAAGCAAAAATGCAATAAGATATTAAAGAAAGCAAGTGGACCATTCACTGTCTTCCTTCCTTCCCCCCCCTCCAGGACTGGGGATTAATCGCAGGAATACTCTACCATAGTCCTTTTTTATATTTATTTTTTGAGACAGGGTCTCCCTAAGGTGCCCAGGCTGGCCTTGGACTTGTGATTTTCCTGCTTCAGCCTCCTGAACAGCTGGAATTTTCAGGTGTGTGCCGCTGTACCTGGCATTTGTTCACTGTTTTCTATACAAATACATTTTAGGGGTCAACATTTGGTATAGATTCACCATAACAATAAATACTATTAGTATCTTGTTGACACTAGGCTCTCCAAACTCAAATTCCCCAAGTGAAGTAGTCACTTTGTAAGGCATTTAAGATATTGCCCTAGGTTTGTCTGCTTGGTTTTTTTTTTTTTTTTGTGGTACCAGGGATCGAACCCAGGGGCGTTCTACCTCCGCGCTACACCCCCGGCCCTATTTTTTTATACTTTATTTTGAAACCGGGTCTCACGAAGTTGCAGAGGGCCTCACTAAGGAGAGAGAGAGAGAGAGAGAGACAGGGAGAGAAAGAGAAAGAGAGAGAAAGGGAGAGAGAGACAGAGAGAGAGTTGAGGCTGGCCGCGAACCCGGATCCTCCGGTCTCCGCCTCCCAAAGTACTGGGATTACAAGCGTGCGCCACCACGCCCGGCTTGTCTGCTTGTTTTTATTTGAAGTGTAATTTACATATAATAGACATCACCAATTTTAAGTGTACAATTAGGTGAGTTTTGACAAATGTATATATTTCTATAATTACTACTGAAATAATGATATAGAACATTTCTAACACCTTCCAAAAATCCCCTGTGCCTCTTCATGGTAAATGCCTTCCTCTCACCCTAGACCCTGGCAACAGAGGATCTGCTTTCTGTCCATATAGTTTTGCCTTCTCTAGAATTCCCATTTTAAATGGAACCATACAGTAGGCAGTCTTTTGTGTCTGATTTCCTTCATTTGGCATAATGGTTTTGACAGTCATCCATGATACAGCATGTATCAGTAATTTGTTCCGTTTTATTGCTGAATAGTATTTCATTTTATGGATACACCACATTTTGTTGATCCATTTACCAGTTGGTAAGACTTTCAGTTGCTTCCAGATTTCAGCTATGACAACATTTGCATACAAATCTTTGTGTATGCATTTCCTTTCCTGGTCTTAGTTTTTGATCTATTTTTTTAAACTTGCATTTAGAAACAGTTTATAACTCACCAAGAGAATCAATTCAGTCTCATCTAAGTTCAACAATCATTTGTTGTCTGCCAACTGAACATCTGTGATATGCTGGTAATCTGATTCTATGCTGTTGATGTCTCTGGCTAGCAAATAAAAGGATATCAGAAACCACCAGATTTGTCACACCTCATAACTTAATGTGGAACAATGTGTATACATTCAGATTTCTTCCAAAACGATTCCTTTAGCCCTGATTCATCAAAACCCGTCTACTTACCTTTAACCTAATAAAGGTAGAGCATTAACTTGTAAACAAAATAATGAATCACTGAATCTCACAGGAAGAAGGGAATTTAGAGCTCATATCTCAGTTACAAGGAGACTGAGGTCACAAATTTTGTGACTTACCCAGTTAAACTAAAATTACTATGTTTGAGAAAAACAAGTGAATTAAAGTTCAAGTACATGAATATAACATTTTAATGTATTTGTAGTCTTCTAAGCTGTTGGGAATTGAGATAAGCAATAAATAAATTGGTATTCACTGAAAGGCAGGAATCAAATTTTAGGTGACCTGTAATTTAGATGATTCACAACTACACAGATCAAATGAAAGAATAGATTCTAGAGTCTTGACAAGATAATTTGCTTTGGTACAATTAACACACTGGAAAAATATTTTTATTTATGTGAAGCCAATTTACCATCCATAGTATATATGGAATGTAGAGGTCTTTGAATTACATGACAATATGTTACAGTCCTCATTTATACCTGATGTATATAGAAAAGAAAAAAAAAACCCACAAAGCTTCTCAAAAGCAGGGGAATAAAACAACAGGGAACTACCTAAGTATAAATATCTTGCATCAGCATTAATCTTGCATTGTAGATGACATTTTATTTTAAGATGTTAAAAATTATTTTCAAGATGGGCATGGTTGCACATGCCTGTAATCCCAATACTTAGGGAGGCTAAGATCACAGGTTCGAGACCAGGTTTGAGACCAACTTAGTGAGGCTCTCAGCAATTTATCAAGACCCTGTTTCCCAACAAAAAATAAAATAGGGCTGGGGGTAAAGCCTGGAGGAAACATGCCTATGGGTTCAATCCCTAGGAACACACAAAAAATTTTTAAAAAATAATAATTTTCAAGCCAGGCGTAGTGGCGCATGCTTGTAATCCCAGTACTTGGGAGGCTAAGACCGGAAGATCTGGGTTCATGGCCAGCATCAGCTACTTAGTGAGGCCCTCCGCAACTTAGTGAGACCCTGTTTCAAACTAAAGAATAAAAAATAGGGCTGGGGGTATAGCTCGGAGGTAGAATGCCCCTGGGTTCAATCTCCAGTACCACAAAAAAATAATTTTCAGCGTATTGATGAAAATAAGATGGTTTTCCCACTATTTTTATCTTATTTGTCCCCCAAATACTTTGATTTAAAAACATTTACTTTTTACTTTTTTCACTTAGTGCTCATATATATGCAATCCTGTGAAGCAAATGGATTAAAATATAAAGGCCCAAAATTACTTAGGGCAAACCTCAGTCAAGTGTTCTTTGAGTTTGAATTCTAGTCTCGCTGTTGATGGGTTGTGACCCTGGCACAGTCCCTTACACTTCTATATTGTCTCCTCATGTGTGAAATGGAGAGACCTCGCTCGCTTTTCTGTGTTGGTCAGTGCAGTACCACCTTCTCCAAGTTCTTCCCTGCCTTTCTCCACCGCAGGCACTCTCCTGGCGCAGGCTGCACTCACTCCTCCTCCAGCCCTTACGGTGTGACTGATGGCAGGGCAGGTGTCTCACTAACCCTGCACCCTCACTTCCCAGCTTCCTCTCATGCTCCCTGCCACACCTGTGCCTTTTGGCTTTTTTGGGGGGCGGTACTAGGGATTGAACCCAGGAGCATTCTATCTCCAAGCTATATCCCCAGTCCTTTTTATTTTTCATTTTGAAACAGGGTCTAAGTTGCTGAGGCTGGCCTCAAACTTGTGATCCTCCTGTTTCAACCTCCCAAGTACTAGGATTACAGGTATGTATTACCACACCTGGCTAAGAATCTAGTTATTTTACTAGCCATTAGAAAAGAGCATATGAAGGGGTAAAAAAGTACACAGCATATAAACAAAATGTCTTATATACGCATAATACTCAGCCTTAAAAAGGAAGAAAATTCTGACAAATATAGCATGGATTAACCCTGATTATACTAAGAGAAATAAGCCAGTCACAATAGGACAAATACTATATGATTCCCCTCATAAGAGGTACCTAGAGGAGGAGCTTAGGGAAACAGTTTAGGTCTAGGTAACTGTGCTGAGATGTGGTTCAAGATTCTTCCCGGACTGGGCATTATGGGAGCGTGACTGCTTATCCCCAGAGTGGCCACTGCATACATCCACACGTTCACTAATGGGGGCAAGGAAAAAAGGGTTGCCTATTTTGCCTATCAGTGGAGTTTGATGGAAAGAGATAGGGGAATCTCTGGAGTTAATCATTACTATGTGTCAAAGGGTTTGAAGTATTTTCCTGATTGATGCAAAGTAACTCAGTTATGGTCATCTCCCCCTGCAAAAAGGTTATGCAGAATATTATGTAGCATGCAGTATGTTCTGTAATGCATAATCAAAATAAAATGAAAAAGAAAAAAAGTGGTACCTAGAGGTACCTAGAGTAGTCAAATTCATAAAGTCAGGAAGCAGAATGCCAGGGGCTGGGAGGAAGGGTTACAGACTTTCAGTTTTGCAAGATGAAGCACGTTGTGTCAGTGGATGGTGATGATGGATGTTAACAATGCCAATGTATTTGATGCCACTGAACTGTATTCTTAAAAATGGTTAAAATGCTAAATTTTATTTACATTGAAAAATAATATGATTAGAAAATATTTATTTTAAAAAAATAATTGATTAAAAATATCTTCTGCTCTGCTGAGAGTGGCAGCACATGCCTATAATCCCAGTACTTGGGAGGCTGAGATGGGAGGATCTCAGGTTCTCAGCCTCAGCAACTTCGAGAGAATTTCAGCAACTCAGTGAGACCCTGTTTCAAAAGAGAAAATAAAAAGGGCTATGGGTATAGCTAGGAGGTAATATGCTCCTGGTTTCAATTCCCAATATCCCCCCTCAAGAAAGATCTTTTGCCCCAATTTTTTTTTTTTTTTGGTTGCGGTACCAGGGATTGAACGCAGGGGCGTTCTACCTCCGCGCTACACCCCCGGCCCTATTTTTTTATGCTTTTTTATTTTTGAAACCGGGTCTCACGAAGTTGCGGAGGACCTCACTAGGTAGAGAGAGAGAGAGAGAGAGAGAGAGAGAGAGAGAGGAGAGAGAAGAGAGAGATAGATCAATCGATCGATCGATCGTGCGCACGCGCATGCGCGCTGAGGCTGGCCGCGAACCCGGATCCTCCGGTCTCCGCCTCCCAAAGTACTGGGATTACAAGCGTGCGCCACCACGCCCGGCCTCTTTTGCCCAAATTTTAAAGAAAAAACATTCAATCTTTTCTATCATATTTTAAAATTTTATTCTACCTAAAGGTTATCTGTTCCCTAATGCAAATGGGAGGCAAATAAATGAGCAGGAAGTGCATGAGCATCAACGCAATGCTATGACGTTCACTGCTGCGCTCCATTTGACAGCTCTGAACACACAAATGCTCATGGCTGTGATTTTGATATTCCAGGCTTTCCAAAATAATTTGTTTTATGGTCCTTTGGAAAATAAAAATGATCTTTCAAACAGTGAAGCAACAATTATCTAGTGCCTTTTACCCACAGTGTAACAATCACTGGATCCAGGAAGTCTATTTTAACAGCTCTCAACTGTGTAAAAGTTAAAGGTTATAAGAGCAAGTTTAATTTTAACAAGAGAAAAATATTACTTTATAATTAGGACTACCCAATTGGGAACAAAGACCTCGAACTAGAGTCGCAGCAGTATTTCCCATCTTCACAGCAATTTAAAATTTACATAGCAATTTCAAATACCTCTGGGTCTCATGTCTACACCATAAGGTAGATCTCCTAGCTACTATGTGGCCAGAACCCATGTCTTACAAGTTCAAATCCATTCCTGTATTTCCCTGAATCTTAAATTTAGCTCTCCAGTCAAAGGCTTTATTGATCTGGGAAGTGTCCCAAGGACAAGAGAGACACCACGGCTTGGGGATGGCGGGCAATGAAAAGGAAGGTGTCACCAGCACAGTGAGAGAGCGCCACGGCCTCCTTTCCTCGCCATAAAGTAAGGACACTGCTTGACATATCTACACCCACTGCTCAGGACTGTCTGCAAAAATCAAAGGGAATCAAATAGGAAAACATTTAAAAAGTAAAGTCACTTGAAAGGCATGGCGTCCAGGACACTAAGATCCATGATTCTCATCACTGGGACAGCTAGCTGAGTGTGAAGATGAATATGCATGTGAAACAAGTAAAAACCCTGGCTGCTGTCCAAAGTGGGCGAAAGGTGTGACGACCTGGGTTTTTTTTTGGGGGGGTGTTGGTGGGAAAACAAATGTGCAGCTTGCACAGGTCCCAGAGAGACACCAGTCCCTGAGCCTTTCCTTACTCTGTTTCAAGATGCTAAAGGAAGATGTAGGAACCGTGATGAAGGAGCTGTATAACTTGATGTGCTAAATCCAAGGGAGAGTGGTCCTATGCCATACTCAGCCCAACTCTGGAAGGCACCATGGAAGGATGGGGCTGGAGGATCTGCTGAGTTAGCTACTTCTTTCACCAGCCCGGGGCTCGGCAGTTCCTGACGTCATGGGCTGTGTGTTCCTTCATTCACCTCCAGAGAGTGGGTGGGTGGTCTGGCTGGGGGTTGGCACAGGCAGATGGAAGGCTATGGATCCAGTAGTGTGGTGTTTGGGAGCTGGGGACAGACATGAGGGTAGAGGGGGCCACCAAAGGCTTCCAGCCTCAGGTTTGATTTCACTCATCTATCCGATGAATGAAAATATATATATTCAGGGTGGTGACCCTGCCAGGCAGTGTTCTTGGTACTGGCAATGCAGCAGTAAATAGAACACACAGACCTTTCCCCTCAGGACGCCGGTGTTTTAGTGAGGAAAGACAGGCAACGAACAAAGTAACACCAATGTCCTGATGAGTGCTATGAAGGAAAAAGCCAGGAGGCATGATTGATGGTGCTTGACTCTAAGAAGATGGCATTTAAACAGAGACTCAAATGTCAGATGACATACAGGAATAGGAGAAGCTTTCCAGACAGTACCAGGAAGTGCAAAGGCCCTGTGTGGGAAAACAAGACTGAGGGGAAGAGTGCTATGAGCTGAGGTTAGAGGAGCAGCCATCGGCCACGTCGGTTAGGGCTTCCTAGGTCACAATAAGAAGTCTCCATTTTATACTCAGTGACACGGGAATTCACTGGAGGACAGAGGAGTTACATGTCTGATTTCTGTTTTCAGCAGATGAGCCTGGTCTTTCTGACAGATCTGTAAACAAGACACTCTTGAAATTCTCTGTTAAAATGTTTCATTTTAACAGATTTTCTTTTCTTTGTTTTTGAGACAGTCTCACTAAGTTGCCTAGGTTGGCCTCAAACTTGCCATCTTTCTGCTTCAGCCTCCAGAGTAGCTGGGTCTATAGGCATGTGCCACCACACCCAGTTTTTAAAAGATTTTCTCATTAAAATCCAAGAGGGGCCGTGGCTCTTGATAGTAAAGTCACTTGGCCTTGAAGTGTATACCACTAACACTTTTGCAGGAATCCTCCAGAATGAGAGAAGGATGGAGGATCAGGAGACAGGAAACGTGACAATAAGGAGGGCAGACGGCAGCCAGCTGGCTCTGGCCCCCAGGCTCATCTCCAGAGCCACCAGGCACGTAGCCCTGGCTCCAATCCTGATCCCGAGGGCTCCCCTACAGCTGCAGAGGACCGCTACTTGCCCAAGGGCCCTCTTCCTCCACCCTGGGCAGAGAGGCCGCCCTTCTCACTTCTGCAGTCTATGGGCTACAGGGGCATCAAGGGGACAATGCTGCCATAACCCCCTTCCTTGTCTGATCTCAGGACTGGCACAGCAGGGAGGAAAAGAGGCCAGTGGGCCCCAGCTGGAGCTTACAGCCCACACCTTTCCAATTTTCTGCTCCCAACTGTCCAGGTACTGCCAGGCATACCTGAAGGGTGCAAAAGAAAAAAGGGCCTCTATGTGACTCATTTCTTCCATTTTTTTAAACAACCTCTACTGAATCATCCATTGGTGATTTTAGGTATTTTTGAGCTTTATCCAGGTCCACCAAGTGATAAATTACATGACCCTACTTGATCCAGGCAAGTGATTGTTTCTCTTAGAAGGGTCAAGAAATTGCCTAAATTACAAAAAAAAAAAAAAAAAGCTGTCTCTGTCCCCAGCTGCAGTCTGTCTTAGTAAGTAGAGGATAGGAACATCACAATCACTTCAAATCTTGAGGGAACTGATCACATACCCATAACATTTTGAAAGGGAAGAAAAACCAAGCCAATTCTATCAGTTCAGGGTCTAGACTTAGAAGGGGTAAAAATGAGAAAAAAGGAACAAATGAAGCAAAGTCACTGCCAATTGCTTGTAAGGAGAGGAAGATTTCTGTTCTGTCCCTCATAGCAACTCCTCACCAAAAGAAAGGTAGCAAGGGGAGCAAGAAGAGAATCTTTGGCATTCATGAACTGGAAAGCATCCAATTATTATTCCAAAAGCTGTTTCTTCAGAACACACTAACCATTTCTTACTTTTTAGACTGCTTACTTAAAAATCAGGAATATGGCAAATTGAAAGGAATATTTGAACTGCAGTTTCAACTTCCTTCATTGCTGAAGGGTCTGGTTCAGAAGGCTTCCAGGTAGTAGCAGAGCCTGGGAGGGAACCTAGGTCTCCTGACTCATACTCCCTATCAACTTTATGTATTTTATATTACAAAATAAAAGTACATCAAAGAAAATGGAAACTATACCCACAATCCCATCAGCATACTATAAGCACTATTTATATTTTGTTCCTTTATCACAGGATTATTGGTCCTACTATCAGATTATTATAATCGTATTGGACTAATATTCTTTTGGACACATAGACCTCCCACATTACCTTAAACACAAGGATGAAAACCAGAACACTGCTATGATACAGAATATAACTGGGCATAACCTGAACTGATTTTATGATCTTTGCTAAGGACTGATGGTCTCCAAGGTAAGTCTGTCCCGTGTACTGAATAGGGCAAAAATATGCAACAGCATCCTATTTATTAGGGCTTGGAATTCAGATTCTTTCATGAAGCATTTAAAATAGAACTTGCAAGCTGGGAATTCAGATTCTTTCATGGAGCATTTAAAACAGAACTCGCAAGCTGGGCATGGCAGCACACACCTGTAATCCCAGTAGTTGGGAGGCTGAGACAGGAGGATCGCAGGTTTGAAGCAACTTAGAGAGGCTCTCAGCAACCTAGTGAGACCTTGTTTCCAAATGAGAAATAAAATTGGGCTGGTGGTGTAGCTTGGAGGTAGAATGCCTCTGGGTTCAATCCCCAGTACCACAAAAATAAATAAATAAATAAATAAATAAATAAATAAATAAATAAATAAAACAGAACTCTCCAGAGGTCCTGAGACATAAGAATCAAGCTACTTGGCTTCAGATCAGTTCTATTTACCTACCTGGTGCATCAGGTACTTGAAGAGGAATGAAAGGATCAGACACGCTTAAAAGTGGGACACCAGAATCCACGGTTTGCCCACCCTTCCTTTTTTCAGCTGGAGTTGATTAGAGGGGAAAGAGGGTCAGGAGAGAAAAAGGAGAAAAGCAGAAAATGTCAAGCAAATCTAGACGAATTTGCCATCAATTAACCCAATAGCTCTAGTTAGAGAATAAGTTCAAATTCTGAAATGGAATAATGGGGGATGAACAGAAATAACCCAGGGTAAAAGCAAAGTATCTATGAGATAGAAAATGTGGTTCTTTAGCTGAGATGTCCACCAATAGATGAATGGATTACAAAATTATGGGATATATACACAATGGGATTCTATTCAGCTGTAAAGAAGAACAAAATTATGTCATTTGCAGGGAAATGGATGGAACTGGAGAATATTATGCTAAGTGAGATTAGTTAGTTACAAAAAGTGGGGTCAGATGTTCTCCCTCATATGAGGAAGCTAGGGGGAAATTGGGACACAGGAGGGACTCCAGACAAAGGAGGAGAAACCTTAGTGGAGTGAAGGAGGGGACCTAACTGAGGAAGGCGGGAGGGGGGAGGAAGACTTGAAGAGGGAAACCCCTCAATGGTCATGATGTACATACATAAACTTATCAATGCCAATCGCTGTGCTGAGCATGGGAAGGTGGGGAGGGAGAGTGAGTGGGGTGGGAATCTGGGGGAGGGCTCAACAAGTGCTGTGTGCATGTATGCTTCTATCACCCTGAACTTCATCACGATGTATGATTTCAATGCACCAATAAAAATAAATAAATAAAATAAAAAGAAAATGTGGTTCTTATGACACATTATGATATACAGTGAGTGATCAAACCAGGATAGTCAATGTCTGAAGTTCTACTTCTTCCTTGGATATTGCAGCCTAAGGAATCTCTTTCAAAATTCCTATAGGAATTACTGCCTATATTATACATTTTGACATTCAGATCCTACTTCCTATGCACCTGTTATCTCCTTCAGGGACTAAGTCTTATTGTATCACCATAATGTCGAATAAAGTGCTAGGCAGATACACAAGAAGAGGCAGAAATAGACTTCTTACCTACCATAAGTTAGATAAGCCTTAACCAATGGATCACATCTAACATACTATTGGCAAATTATAGTTACAGAAATCTATATACCCTAAGGAATGTCAGAGCTTGAAGAGACCTTAGAATTTTCTACCACAATTATCTTATTTTCCAGGAAAGAAAACAAAGCCCCCAAATTAGGAGACTAGCTAGAGGCTCACCAGCAGAGCTAGGCTCAGCACCCGGTCTCATGGCTTCTACCTTATTACTCTTTACACTGCATTTCAGTACTGAGCTTGTTCACTAGTTAAAAATCTCATTTTGCTTTCTATAAAGTGTGTTTAAAATTTTTTATGTGAAATAATAGCTCTAATTAGAGAATAAGTTCAAATTTTGAAACAGAATAAAGGGGGATGAAAAGAAATAACCCAGAATCACAGGAAGCTGCTGTACATGGAATCCTGTGAACCCGGCGTCCAGTTTCCCCAACAGAGACACCTTATACAACTGCAGCAGACGTTACTGACACTGCGCCATACTGTTACCTAGACTTGCTGTTTTTGCCAGACACCCTGCTACAGTTTGCATCTGGAATGTCCCCCTCAGGCCTATGAGTGAAAAGTTTGTTCCCCAGTTTGGCACTATTGGGCGATGGTGGAAACTTTGATAAGTGAGGCCTAGTGGGAGGTTTAGGTCATTGGGGGTATGCCCTCGAAGGGGACCATGGGACCCTGGTTTCTTACTCGTCCTCTCTCTTTGGTGTCCTGGCCATGAGATGAGTGGCTCTGCTCTGCCTATGCTCCCACAATGTGCTGCCTCGCTACATGCCTAAAGCAACAGAGCAAGTGACCATCGACGGAAACCTCCACAACCGTAAACCAAAACAAGCTTTTCTTCTTCATTAGTTGATGTTACAGTAACAGAAATCTTACCAACACACAAGCATGCGCCACCACGCCTGGCTCTCCTTCCCTCTTTCTAATCCAGTGCCAGTGTCACCACCATCTCAGTTCTGCAGGTAGGAAGCCCCCACCCATGGCCCTCTGCTGAGGCCAGGTGCCTCTATTCTGCTCTTTTTCTACTCTACCCTTCTCACAGCTCTATCTCCTTTCAGATCTCCAACTGTATATCTCTCTGGACATCTCTGTCCTTCTCAATGCCCCCTGAGTCCCTTCCTCTCAGCCTGTGTGGTACTGCATTGAATGTGGAAGTCCTGAGACTTAGCACTCTCTCTGCTAACTTTCTTAGTCTGGCCCATCAGATGTGGGACACTTCTCTTGACTTCTCTTGAGCCTCGGTGTGCCATCTGTGAAATGGGCTTATAGAGAAGTCAAAGCACTAGGCATGTGTGAGCATTACTGGAGGTATTTCTATGGGCAGGTGGCTCTGATGTCTTTCCCCCTCATCTCTGACTCTGCCTGTCTCTGTCTCTTGGTCTCTCTTTCTATTTCCAGCTCTGCTTCTGGTATGAGGATGGTTTCCTGGGGTCTGCAGTGGCTGTGAAGAAATGGGAGAGTTTCTTGTCCTCACCCTATCTACCCCCAACTCCATGTTTCTCCACAGGCTGACTTGGTCTTTCTCCCCAGTTCACTTCCATGAGAACTCAGCCCTTGGTGCTCCAGTCCCTTGCCTTCCCCAGCATCCTGTGTCCCTTGGACAGTTTCCACTTCTGTCACGGCTGCCACCTCCACCGCCCCCAATGCCACCACTTTGGTTTGAGATGCATGATGATGTGAAAGGCAAAGGATTAAAATAACCCTGTGCGCCCTGCCTAACCCATTTCCAAATTTCCTGCATTCTTTCTCCTTTGATCTTTCAGAAGGTTTAAAATCAATATATAGTCTGAGCTCAAAACATTTATAGAAAATGGAAAGAAGGAAAAATAGCAAATGTTTATAGAAAGATGCTGGAGAAACTGAGGAAAAGCTTGGTGTCACTGATTGATGGCATTCTTGAGATGCAGCTACAGTCTCTGAGCTGGGCTGCCCACGTGCACATCTCTGTTCTGCCATTCTCCAGCGTGACTTTGCACAGGGGGGCTCTGCAGGTGATTTACTAGGGAAAGATAATTATTAAATTTGCCTCATTCAGAGGTAGAAAACTTGAGAGAGAAGCCACAGGGTCCATGTCCTAGCTCTGTTCCTTATTATCCTTTCATTAATATTTATTGACATGGAAAACTACAAATTCCCACTCAACATTTATGAAATAAGTAACAAACTGGGCCCCGCAGACAGCCTGTCAGTAATAACTGATAGCAGACTGTAGAGACTATACTTACTGGTCACAATGCAATTAAAACAACCTAAGTAGCCCTTGGTTAAAGAAAAAATTGAAACTTCAACTTGAAAGACCCCCAAACGATGAGAATGGCAGTCAAAATTCTAATCAGAAATAAATTTATGAGATTAGGAAAATTAAGCATATCAAATTCTATATCCTACACAGAATATATTCATAAGCTCATGTCCATTGCTAAAGCACTTACGATAGTAAAATACTGAAATCAAGAGAATGTTTAAAAGAGAGGTGTTTGGTTAAATTAGGATCTATCTACATAAAGGAATTTAATATGGATATTTAAAAAATTATATTTTAGCATTTTCTTTAATGATGAAAGGGAAACATGTAAATTTTTTTTTCTTCCTGTCTGTGTGTGTATGTGTGTATGTGTGTTACTGGGGATTGAACCCAGGAGCTTTCTACCTCTGAGATATAGCCCCAGTCCTATTTTATTTTTTATCTTGAAACAGTTCTCACTAAGCTGCTGAAGGCCTTGCTAAGTTGCTGAGACTGGCTTTGAACCTGCAATCCTCCTGTCTCAGCCTCCCAAATACTGGGATTACAGATGTGCACCACCATGCCTGGCTGGGCCAGATTTATTAGGTGAAAAAATTGGGTTTTATTTTTTATTTATTTTTGGCACTGGGGACTGAACTCAGGGGCATTTTACCTCTGAGCTACACCCCCAACCCTATTTTTTAGTTTTATTTTGAAACAGGGTCTCACCAGGTTAATGAGAGTCTCACTACTTGCTGAGCCTGTCCTCGAATCGGTGATCCTCTTGTCTTAGCCTCCCAAGTACTGGGATTACAGGCGTGTGTCATCACTCCTGGCCAAAAATTGGGTTTTAAAATATGACTATGAAGCCGCCGGGCGTGGTGGCGCACGCTTGTAATCCCAGTACTTTGGGAGGCGGAGACCGGAGGATCTGGGTTCGCAGCCAGCCTCAGCGCTCTCTCTCTCTCTCTCTCTCTCTCTCTCTCTCTCTCTCTCTCTACTTAGTGAGGCACTCTGCAACTTCGTGAGACCCGGTTTCAAAATAAAGTATAAAAAATAAGGCCGGGGGTGTAGTGCGGAGGTAGAACGCCCCTGGGTTCAGTCCCCGGTACCGCAAAAAAAAAAAAAAAAAGACTATGAAGATATACATCAGAGTCTTAAGCTGAGAGCTAAAATTGTACAAAATTGTGGTCACATGTATTTTGGTGAAGGAGACCTATAACTTTTATTAGATTCACAAAGATATCTGAGACTCTAAAAAGGTTAAATACCTAATAGACATCAAGATAGTATCTCTTAATGGTGAGATCATAGGGAATTTTATTTTTTTCTCTATAGATTACTAACTTTTATATGATAAATATGTATAATTTTTATTAAAAAGAGGAAATAAATCTCTTATTATTGCTTCTATAAAAATATCATTAAAAAATACCTCCCCAAAGCACACACATAAACACAGAGCTTAGCAGAGTCTCAGGTATTCATTCCATAGAACATGTAATTCTTAGAATTTTTCACATCATCCCAAAGAACCTAAGCAACGAGGAGATTACCAGCTTGCCGTCCTCACACTTAGAAATATTGCTTAAGTAAGTCACTAAGAGTAAAAAATCGGATGTTCCCCCTAATCTGTGGGAGCTAGATAGAATGAGACGTAGAAGGGACTTAGAAGGGAAGAAGAAGAAATCTTTAGATGGACAAAGAAGGTGACCTAACTGAGGGAGTTGGGAGGGGAGTGGAGGGAAACACACTATAGCACATGATGTACATACACAAACCTATAAGACTCAATCACTATCCAGAGCATGAAAGGGAGGGAAGGGGGAGGGAATAGAGTGGGATTGAAGGGAGGGCTAAATGTGCAATGTGTGCATGTATGATGTTCATACCCTGACATATATCAAAACGTATAATTACAATGCACTAATAAATAAACATAAAAAGTAAAAAAAAAAAAAGAAATATTGCTTAAGACATGTCCTGAGCTAGAAAGAACAAGGCCAGCACATTACTGCCAGATCATTCCACCACTTTAATTCAGTGATTCTAGCGCTTCCTCCATCCCTTTTGACTGGACAGCTTTGCTAGGAGCTGGGGTTCACTGGCATACTAGAGCTACGGTGGAGAGGAAAACCATGTGAAGGTGACAACGTGAGCCTTGCGTGTGAGATGTGTGCCACACTCACCAGTTCCAGCAGGAAACGAGGAACTCGCGAAAGCATCGCCTTGGGTTGACTGGAAGCCTGGGATCAAGCTTTCCGCTGAGCCACCGAGCTTTTCAGGATGTTTGCCTAGAGGGACAAAACACCACGAGGTTCATTTTAACGGAATCCTGTAATGCGTACACACAGGCGAAGGTGAGGGGCACCCCCTGACTGCCTTCTAGACTTGACGCCTTTCACTGCAGTATTGCAACACCTTGGCTATTCAAAGGTCCTTGTATAGTCACTGCAATAACTAGAAAAGGAAAGAAATTATTAAGAATCAAAAGAGATAGCACATCAGTTTTGCCAGACAAAAAGACTTCTGGGGATTGACTATACAAAAGTGCAAATGTACTTAAAACTACTGAACTGTACACTTTGGAATGGTTAAGATGGTAAATATGTTATCTATACTTTACCACAATTAAGATTTTTTAAACTAAATGAAAAAAAAGAGAGAGCACAGAGCTAAAACTCAAGCACATTCCTCAGAACAGAATGCCTCCAGCCCTCGCTTGGAATCTACTTACAACTCTACTGTGTTGACGATCTGTGTTCCATGTTGGAAGCAGTTGAGGAAATGAGAAGGAGTGGTGGAGACAGCAGCAGTGAGAGGCTATGAAGGACAGGTCTAATGACAGTAGTGTGATGTGAAAACGGACAGTGAAGATGAACAGCAAGGAGGAAATTATTTTAAAAATTATTAAAAATAGACAGGTAAATTAAAACTCAGGGGTTCCGGGCGTGATGGTGCACACTTGTAATCCCAGTACTTGGGAGGCTGAAACCAGAGGATCCGGGTTCGCGGCCAGCCTCTGCTACTTAGTGAGGCCCTCTGCAACTTAGTGAGACCCTGTTTCAAAAAATAAAGATTAAAAAATAGGGCTGGGGGTGTAGCTCAAAGGTAGAATGCCCCTGGGTTCAATCCCCAATATAAAAAAAAAAAACCCTCAGGGGTAATTAGGCACAAAACTACTAGTTTTTAATAGTCTATGAAGTAGTTTTGTTTGCAGTCCAGAACAATAACTGGCACAGATAACAATGAAAGTGAGCTGTCAAAGGAAGTTAAACCCTGTGTCCCATCCCTTGTTTAAAAAGGCAGGAAAGCAATATGGGTTACAAGAAGATTGCTATAAAATTTTAAAGCTAAAATGTTTAGTCAACAGTTCCTATCACTCCTTTGGTTCCGATCATTCCTTTGCCTGTGCTTTTGTGCACACTGAGGGTCTTTTCCAACTGAATAATAGAGACTTTCCCTAGATGTTCCTATCGTTTCAAAGCATGTATGTGTCCTGCCTTCCAACCTGGACTGTAAGGTGTTTCTTGTTTTGTTTTGTTTGGCAGAACTGTAATTTTTTTAAATTAAAATCTCCTTTTTATGGTCAGTCAACAGATATATAGAACTCTGATCACACTGAAAGATTCAATGTCCATGGGAAGGCACACTCTCATGGACAAGCAGCCTCTACTTTCTAGGACAATAAACCCTTAGAAGGAGGGGACCATCACACCCCTAAGGAGTGACCCTGTCGGACACCATTATCCTGATCAACACTACTGAATCTTTCCTAAAGATTTCTTCCCTAATGCTCACATTCTCCTTGCTGCCACCCATAACAGGTCAGGATTTCCTGAAAAGCCTTCAGTGCCCTGGTGAAAATAAAATTCAGCTTCTATGCATACATTGAAATCAAGTTTGGGAGAATAGGCCCAAGCTGACATCTTCACAAGCAAGTGATTTTAGAGAGCTAAGGTTCATTCTGACTCCTGCTTCTCAGCACAGAGAATTTACAAGAAAGCATCACAAAAAAGACACGACTTCCTCACCTTCCCCCAGCTTGGCAAAGTCCTTGTTTAGCAGTTCCTCAGCTGTGAGTTTGGAGAAATTGTCATCGTCAAAGGGATTCCATGTAGAACCTTCTGAAGGATTATAGACATTTTGTTGGGAGGTCCGAGGAGAACCCGATGGAGTGGTAGTTGCAGACCTGGGTAGAATCCCAACCCCACGAAACAAAAAGACATTTAACAGTTGAACAAAACAAAAAGGCTTAAAACTATTTTCTCTTCATTCGGGGATCAAATTCTTTTAAAAGGCAACACATCCTTTTCCAGTGTTTTCCTAACACAGCCTTTCCATAGCAATGAAACAGTCCACGGGCACCCTTTCCACTCTGAAATAAAAGTTTCCATCCTTCGTGATACTGCCCCACTACTTCTCTCATGTCTTGCTTAGTTTTTCAGTCTTATCTGCAAGGCCTTTCAGTTCAGGATCCCACAGCAATCTATTCTTAGGTTTGTGCGTCCTGTAGAGACACAATAACATCTACCACAACTGACTCCAGAGGGTCTGGCACTGAGGCCTTTGTAGACTGCCTCCCATCTTCCAGGATCTAGCAGGCATAATATGAAGAGCCACCATCACAATTAAAGAGAAATAAAGACAGTCAGCTAGTTTCCACCATTTTGTGTCTAGGTATCATTACCTTGTTTTCTTCTAAACTCTCTCTTGACTTGAAGACTTTTCACTTTAGAGTACATATCTCCAAGAAAGCTGAGGGGCTGAAATAGCACTTACTCAACAAATACTCATCAAAATCCCCTTTACATTAGGCACAGAGCCAGCCACTCGTTTACAAAGGTTCACGAAGACACAGTCCTTGTCTTGGAGAACTCACAGGCAGATGAGCCAGATACACAAATAATTAATGATAAAATAATGTGATATATGCTCAAAAAAGGCCCAGACAGAATTATATATCCTATCAGAGGAAGTATCAAAGGAAGGATAACCACTGATATGGATCTTGATGCATAAATGAACATTTTCTAGGGGATGGGAAGAGCAGCGGTATCGGGAGAGGGCTTGGAAAGAGCCGAAGGCTCAGGAAGGTGGACAGTGGTAAGTCCACCTGTGTGCACATCGGGCCTTGCTGTGGTAACCGGTGAGTCCAGAGAGCATCCTGCAGACAGTGGGACCAGTGAAAGATTTTCCAAAAGAAACAGAGGTAGTCAGATTGAGAGTTGAGAAAACACTCTGTAGAGCATGGAATGAATAAAGGGATGGAAATAGTGGTCCAACTCAGAAATTATTTCTTATGATCAGTACAGTACAAGCATTATAAACAAATTTACAGTTTCTTATTAAACAGACATGTACTACCCCCCCACACACATGCACACACACACACACACACACGCACACACACGCACACACATATACATGCAAAGAATCACACGATGACAGCCCAGGGCAGCCCTTGCCTGTAAGGTAAGAAGAACAAAAGGGAATCAACACATACTTGGACTTATTGAGACTGGCCTCAGCTGCAGCTGCCTGGAGCAGCTGGGTTGACTTGCTGGCAGGGACCCCAAAGACTGCACTGTGGGTTACATCGCTGAGAATCCGCCTGTGTCCAGCACGCTGGGTTTTCGGAGATGATGGAGGAGTGAGAGATCCAACTTTCTGCCCCTGGATGGTAGGAGGTGGGGTTGTCTGAACCTTTGGCTGTTGTCTTACTGGGGCTTGAAGCTGCTAGGAAGAGAGAAAGTGTTTCCATAAAAAAATTTTAATTTTTAAAAGAAGAGATAAAAAAGATAAGCATAACAAAAAATGCCTCGGGAGAGCTAACATAGGACTCAAATGACCAAGTTTATTAGAAACACCCCAAAAGAAAACAAGCTTTGATAATCTGAGCTGCAACTTTGAGACTGATATCAACATGGTATTTGCCTGGTACTTACAAATAAATTCAATCTTCTTCAGCAAGAATGTACAGGGTGAATAAAAAAAAAGAATGTACAAGGTGACCATATGTAATTCATGTGTAATATATATATATATATATATATATATATATTTGTGTATGTGCGTGTGTGTGTGGTGCTTGGGATTGAACCTAGAGGAATAACCTTTGAGCTACACCCCCAGCCCTATTTTTTTTTGCAGTACCAGGGATTGAACCCAGGGTGTTCTACTTCTGCGCTACATCCCCGGCCCTATTTTTTATACTTTATTTTGAAACCGGGTCTCACGAAGTTGCAGAGGGCCTCACTAAGTAGAGACAGAGAGAGAGAGAGAGGGAGAAAGAGAGTGAAAGAGCGAGCTGAGGCTGGCCGCGAACCCGGATCCTCCAGTCTCCACCTCCCAAAGTACTGGGATTACAAGCGTGCGCCACCATGCCCGGCTTTTATTTTTTATTTTTTTATTTTTTTATTTTTTATTTTTTGTGGTACCAGAGATTGAACCCAGGGGCGTTCTTCCTCCGCGCTACACCCCTGGCCCTATTTTTT
>PVJS01025597.1:0-27724 GCA_004027185.1 Glis glis
TTTTGAAACCGGGTCTCACGAAGTTGCAGAGGGCGTCACTAGGTAGAGAGAGAGAGAGACAGGGAGAGAGAGAGAGAGAGAGAGAGAGAGAGAGCGCTGAGGCTGGCCGCAAACCCGATCCTCCCGTCTCCGCCTCCCAAAGTACTGGGATTACAAGCGTGCGCCACCACGCCCGGCCCCAGTTCCTCTTTATAAAAGCTTCCCTTGCCCTTGAGTTCTCTAAAGGTGGTGATTTATTTATTTTTTGTGGCACTGAGGATTGAACCCAGGGGCATTCTACCTCCGAGCTACACCCCCAGCCCTATTTTATTTTTATTTTGAAACAGGGACTCGCTAGGTTGATGAGAGTCTACTTGCTGAGGCTGTCCTCAAACTTGCGATCTTCCTGTCTCAGCCTCCCAAGTACTAGAATTACAGGCATGCACTACCACACTTGGTGGTGATTTGAAACAAGAAAGTTTCCTCTATCTTCCCTCAAAGCTGGTTTTGAATATAATCTATTTTCCTGTCAAATTGACTCTGGGTATTTGTGGAGTCGAATAAGCGGTAGAGTCTAGCCTCTTGCCCTCACATGATGACAGTTCCACCTGGTCAGAGTCCCAGCATTTTGTCCAGGCACTCTCCCTATTAAATAAAGACCTCAGACTTGGGATCCCCACCGAGGTCGGGGGGGATCAGAGGACTCGAGTCCTCTGATGTGGGAAGACCACACCAGGACATTTCTCTGATGGTCCTCTCACTCGCTGCACCCAAATCCAGTCAGACCATGCTATTTGCAACCCTGAGAAGTTCTCCAACGTCCCATGATGCAGTTTGGAATCACTTGTACCCTTCATACTGGAGGTGGAGGATGAGCAAAGGCCAGTGTCATAAAGCACCAGCCTGTAAGGACAGGTAAAAGTTACCATCTAAGCCCACCTGGTGTTGGTAGGCAGTCTGGCTTTAGGACCAGGACAAGAGCCACCCTTGGATAAGACCAAGCTGTCTCAAGAATAAATCAAAGAAAAAAAATCAAGATTTTTAAAAAAAAATCTCAAGATTTTAGTGAGGCTAAGGAGTCATCCTAGACTTGGCCATGCAGATGAGCCACCTTGGACCTCCACAAAGCTGAGGTGCTAACACCAACCCTGGATAAGACCGACGGGACTACTCCCTTTCCCCCCCGAGAGGCTGAGGAAGCATCCCTAGTCCCATATGAGCCTGAGTCCACTTTAAACCCAGGATGAAGCTGAGTAGAATCCAAGCTATAGGTTTCAGCTGAGGACAAAGCAGAGTGGCAGTTCTTACCTTGGCCCTAGCCTTGGACAAGAGATAGCTGGGGCCCAGGATATTGTTGAGCAACAGCATCCAGGGTCCTACCCTAAGGCAGAACCAGGTATAGGGACCATTTGGGTAGAAGCGGGCATAGGGCCAAGACCCATTTGGAGGTGGTCCTGTTATCTAATTCAGACAAGTAGAAATCTGCTGCAGATAGTTGGGGGTGGTGGCACATGCTTGTAATCCCAGTACTTGGGAGGTTGAGACAGTAACATTGCAGGTTTTATTTATTTATTTTTTTTTGCGGTACCGGGGATTGAACGCAGGGGCGTTCTACCTCCACGCTACGCCCCCGGCCCTATTTTTTATACTTTATTTTGAAACTGGGTCTCACGAAGTTGCGGAGGCCTCACTAAGGAGAGGGAGAGAGAGAGAGAGAGAGAGAGAGAGAGAGAGAGCGAGCGCTGAGGCTGGCCGTGAACGAACCGGGATCCTCCGGTCTCCGCCTCCCAAAGTACTGGGATTACAAGCGTGTGCCACCACGCCCAGCACATTGCAGGTTTTAGAACAGCCTCAGCAAGTAGTGAGATTCTCATCAACCTAGTGAGGCCCTGTTTCAAAATAAACAAAAAATAGGGCTGGGGGTGTAGCTCAGCGGTAGAATGTCCCTGGGCTCAATCTCCAGTACCACACACACACACACACACACACACACACACCAAAAAAAAAAAAAAGGAACGAAATCTGCGGCAGTTGCTCTTATTTCTTGGTTTAAGGGGTCAGTAGGGATGTGGGGCCCTCCAAGTAGCTTTGCTCTCAGGAACTCCTTACTAAGCCAGAGGGCTCCACAGGCAGCTCTCCTGTCTGTGGCATATATTCCTCTAAACCTGGGGTTTAGGCTGAGCATGGTGGCTCGCGCCTGTAATCCCAGTATTTGGGAGGCTGAGACAGGAGGATCACATGTTCAAAGCCAGCCTCAGCAATTTAGTGAGGCTCGCATCAATTTAGCAAGACTTTGTTTCCAAATAAAAAATAAAATAGGACTGGGGTGTAGCTCAGAGGTAGAACGCCCCTGGGTTCAATCCCCAGCACCACAACAGCAAAACAAAACAAAACAAAGCAAAACACCTGGGGCTGCTCCAGGAATACTGTAGGAAACAGGCATGGGCTCAGGGCCCATCAGAATTCCTACTTGAAGGAATCCCAGGGAAAGGATAGCATAGCTCTTTATTTTTATTTATTTTTGTGTGTGTGTGGCACTGGGGATTGAGCCCCAGAGCATTCTACCTCCAAACTACACCCCCAGTGTTACTTTATTTTTTATTTTGAAACAGGGTCTTGCTAGGATGATGAGTCTCACTACTTGCTGAAGCTGTCCTCGAACCTGCAATTCCCCTGTCTTCAGCCTCCCAAGTACTAGGATTACAGGTGTGCACCACCACACCTGGCTTGGCATAGCTCTTTAGACTCCCCTCCTTATAACAGGCTAGAGAAGCCAGCATTGAGCCAGGGATGAGAAGTGCATCCAGGCCTAAGCAGGCAGGAGCTAGTGGGCTGTACTGTGAGGTGATTCAATTGTTACAGCTAATCTGGGTGTGATGGCGCACACCTGTAATCCTAGTTATGCGAGATGCTGAGACAGGAAGATTGCATGTTCAAGGCCAGACTCAGCAACTTAGACCCTGTCCCAAAATAAAAAATGAAAAGGACTGGGGGTCCCAATACTTGGGAAGCTGAGACAGGAGGATCGCAGGTTCAAGGACAGCCTCAGCAAGTAGTGAGACTCATTAAACTAGTGAGACCCTGCTTCAAAATAAAAATAAAATAGGGCTGGGGGTGTAGCTCAGAGGTAGAATGCCCCTGGGTTTAATCCCCAGCACCACACACACACACACACAAAGTGGCTCAGTGATAGAGGGTCTTTGGGTTCAATCCCCAGTACTGAGGGGGAGGGGAAAGACCAAATGTTACAGCTGCTACTTTTTAGCTGACTCATTCAATGAAATCACTCAAGTCTTTCAAACCTCTATTTCCTCACCTGGAAAATGGGGATAACATTAGTGCTTTCCTGGTGCGGTTAAATGAAACATAGAAGAGGGACTATATAAAGACCAGCAGAATGGTTGGCATATATGAAATACTCATAAATAAGCCAGGTGTGGTAGTACATGCCTGTAATCTCAGTTCTTGGGAAGCTGAGACAGGAGGATTGCAGGTTCGAGGCCAACCTCAGCAATTTAGCAAAACCCTGTTTCAAAATTAAAAAAAAAAAAAAGCTGGGTGTGGCACCCACACCTGTAATCCCAGAACTTGGGAAGCTGAGACAGGAGGATTGCAGATTTGAGACCAGCCTCAGTAACTTAGTGAGACTCAACAAACTAGTGAGACCCTGTTTCAAAAGAAAAAATAAAAAGGACTGGGAGGATATAGCTCAGAAGTAGATTGCTTCTGGATTCAAACCCCAGTACCACACACACACACATAGACACAAAAGAAAGAAAAAAGAAAGAAGAGAAATACTCATAAATGTTCATTATTTCATGATTGGAAGTGGCTGCTTTTGCCAACAGGTCCAGATTCAACCACTTCCTCTATAACCCACAACCCGAGACCCTCAGCATTTCAAAAACACAAAACCTGTGTGTATAATCAACATTTATATACATTTTAAAAATTGATCCAGAAGAGAGAAGAGTATTGCACACACAAGTCCCACCCTGGCCCCCTCCAACTCTTAGGCCCCCTTCTCTGTGTCCAACAAATGATTTCCTGGGTCAGTCACACAGAGGCCCTGTCCAGCTAGTGCTCAGGCCTCCAGACTTGGGTGATCTAATGCCTGGGGGGTGGTCATAGGTCCCCGAGGTGGGGTGGGGGGTGGAGTGCCTGGGTCCCACAGAATGTCTTCGTATAGGCTTAGGACTGGGCCCAAGGGTCGGCCTTGAGCACCAGTCTGCTCCAACAGGGCTCTGAGCAAGCCCACGGTGAGAGGGGGCTCTGTTCCAGGCTCAGGAAATGGGGCAGGGGGCCCCTCCTCATCTGGGAGGTAAGTCCGCAGTAAAAGTAGGAGCTCGTGTGGAGCTAGTTCTGGTGGGCACAGGCGGCAAAGGAGGGAGAGGTGATCATCAAGCTGGCGGTGCCGGGCAAACTCTGCCAGCAACAGTTTGAAGATCTCAGTTCGGAGCAGGGGGCTGGAGGGGCCAAGAGCCAAGCCAGCCTCCAGAGTCCGCTCCCACTGTTTCTTTTCTATCAGCTGCCCCACAGCTTGCAGCACAGCTTTGGGCCGCCCACTACCCAAAAGCAGCTCTAGCTCCAGGGCCTCAGGCCTGGTTCCTTCCTCACCTAGCACTGCCAGGGCTCGGCGATATAAGGGCAGCCCTGGGCCTCCAGCCCCCCAGCCTGGCCCGCCCTGCTGCTGTGCCAGTTCCACAAAGGGGGGTAGCCATCGAGGCTCCAGCCGGCAGAGGCATTGGCACAAGAGTTCAAAGGGGGGCAGTATCCCATTGGGGGGTTCCTTTCCAGCTGTTGTATCCCCTAGCACCTTCTTCCACACATCAGAGGGAGCTTGAGACCTCAGCCTGCCATTTCCATCTGGCTGGAGCTGCAGGGCCCGAAGAGTGGCACCCCAGGCTGCTGTAGGAAGGGCTTGGAAAACCATGTTGAGCTGGAGCAGCTGGTCTCCTGTCAACTCGGTCCTCAGCAGGCGTGCTACTTCATGCTCCGCTAGCTCAGTCCAGCCAGTTTCCTCATCATCCCCAGCTACCAGCTGGGCCTTGAGCTGCTCCAAACCCCGGTAATCCCGGAGCTCAGCCCTCAGCATAGACAACAGTGGAGATGGGGGCAGGTGGCCCTGGAGGATAGAGGCCAGGGCTTGGGGTGCCCGGAATGTGCTGTTGTGTCTCAGTTCCTCTGGGGTGAGCTGGGCACCCCGCAGGCTCCGTCGCTGGTAGTACCCGCAGGCTTCCTCAAACACCAGGTCCTTGGCTGAAGGTACCTCAAGGCCCTGGGAAGCTTCCCAGCCTACACAAAACAGACCAGAGGCTGAAAGCAAACGAAGACCACCTCGAGTCTCCAGCTCTTCCCCATCTTTCATGCCAGGGGCTGGGGGTTCCAGCAAATGTACTCTGTCTGTACTTAGGACCTTCCTCTCCAGCAACTGCCCACTGCCCATGTCCAACAGTTCCAAGGTGGAGCCTAGCACACAGGCCAGAGTGCCGTGAAATATTCCCAGAGCTGCAGACCCCTCCAGGCCTACAGGTGCCTCCTGCAGGGAGCCCACAGCTCGGGTACCGCCATGGGACTGCACTAAGCTCACAGAGCCCCTGAAGTCAAGCAACAGCAGGCCTTGGGGAGTTGGGGCCCAGGTATGTACAGCCAGTGGCTCCCTGGGGGACAGCAACCCAGGAAGGCCTCGGAGCAGGGTGCAGAAGTCCCAAGTGTCCCCCTGTCTAGGATTCAGGTTTTTACTGTGGGAGAGGCCAAGACCTGGGGCAGCCACTATCAACTTGCCCTTGCTTGGGCTCCAGATGAGCAGAATGTGGGCCACTCCAGGCCAGGTGGTGGCAGTCGGCACCAGGAAGAGGTCCTTGCGGGAGGCCAGCAGCCCGAAATGGGGGCAGTGGTGCAGCAGGACGTGTGCGCGGCCCAGGTTGGTGCCGGCCTCCCCGCTGGGCTCCAGGGTCCTGACGCAAACGCGGTAGCTGAAAGCGGCGGCAGGCCGCCCCAGGCCGTCCGCAGGGCCCGGCCGACGCTCCTCGCACCACACCAGGCGGCCTCGGGGTGCCGCCACGGCCACCACACGGGCTTCCCCGCCCGGACACAGCTCGGCGCTCTGCAGCAGCCGCCAGCCAGGCTCCATCCCCGCGCCCCACACCTCGGCTAGGCCACTCTCCCATACCAGGACCAGCGCGGGTCGCGCCGGCCAGGGCAGGAAGAAGGCGTCCAGCGGTGAGGGGTGGCCCTCCGGCCAGGCACGCTCTAGCTCCGCGCCGGGTCCACGTACAGCGACCAGCAGCTGCGGGGCCGGAGTCCCCGGGGGTCGCAGCAGCAGCAGGTGGCGGCCGTCCGGGCTGCAGCGGACTCGGACAGCTGGGTCCCCGGCCAGCAGCTCCCGCAGCCGGGCCGCGCCGCTGAAGTTGCTCAGGTCCCAGAGCAGGCGCAGAGTCCCCGCACGCTTCATGGTGCCGGCCGCCCGGTGGGGCGAGGCCGGGCTCTTAGTCCTCGGTTCTCGGCAGGGTAGAGAGCGGGTCTAGACTTCCGTCCCGGGTAGATGAGGTGGGCGGAGGTCGGGCCTGAGTGTCAACTCCGCCCCGCCAGGCTAGCTCCGGGATTGTCCGGGTGCACGCCTCGCCCGCGCGACGCGTTCTCCGGGGGAGGAGCTTCCGCAGCACCTAAGGGTTTCAGCTGCTCGGGCCTCGCCTGCCTTAGGAAAGCTCTCCCAGCTGGACTGCAGGCCCGCTGCTCCTGGCCCAGAGTCTATCTCAGAAATCTGGATTCCGGCTTCTCTGAGCACCTGAGAGTGGACCTCTCCATAGGCTTTTCTGTTCTCCAAGCCTAGATCTTTGACTCCAGTTTATTCATATAGTCATGAAAGTTTTATTGAGCACCTACTTTATGCAGGCCCTGAGCAGAGAGCCCTGCACAAAATAGAAAACCTCAGCCTTATGGAGATGACAATCTAGTGGAAAATAATAATAGCCAACACACCATGGGACAGTCCTGCCCTCTCCTTTACAGATAAGGAAAATGAGGCACAGAGAGATTAAGTAACTTGACCAAGATCATGCAGGTGTTAAGCAGTAGAGGTGGGCTTCCTTCCTTCCTTCCATACTAGGGATTGAACCCAAGGGCTTTCTACCCCTGAGCTACACTCCCAGCCTGCCTGCCCTTCCTTCCTAACTTCCTGTGGTACTGGGAATTGAATCCAGGGGCATTCTACCTCTGAGCTACACCCCCAGCCCTATTTTATTTTTATTTTTATTTTTTTGGCGGTACTGGGGATTGAACCCAGGGGCATTCTACCTCTGGGCTACACCCCCAGTCCTATTTTTTTATTCTTTATTTTGAAACAGGGTCTCACTAAGTTGTGGAGGCCTCACTAAGTAGCTGAGGCTGGCCGCGAACCTGGATCCTCTGGTCTCAGCCTCCCAAGTACTGGGATTACAAGCGTGCGCCACCACGCCCGGCTCCTATTTTATTTTTTATTTGGAAATAAGGTTTTGCTAAGTTGCTGAGAGCCTCGCTAAATTGCTGAGGCTGACTTTGAACCTGGGATCCTCCTGTCTCAGCCTCCCAAGTACTAGAATTACAGGCGTACACCACTACGCCCAGATGTTTCTTCTTTTAGATAGCTCTATCTTCGGAGTTTTGTTTGCCTTTGGCTCACCTACTTTCACCATCATTTAAATGTTGGCACTCCTCCCATTCCCCATCTTTGCATTTCTTGATCAACATTACATTTTGGTTTCTCTCTCTCTCCCTCTTCCTAAACCATCTCCTTTTTCATGGCTTGACCCATTACTTCTAAGCCAATAGCTCCACAATATTTATCCACCGTATAGTTATCTCTATTGAGTTTCAATAAAGGTATCCAGGAAGGGCTTGGTGGTGCACACTTGTAATCCCAGTACTTGGAAAACTGAGACAGGAGGATCACAGGTTCGAAACCAGCCTTAGCAACTCGATGAGGCTCTCAGCAACTTAGCCAGACCCTGTTTATAAATAAAAAATAAAATAGGCCTGGGGGTGTAGCCGGGAGGTAGAAGGCCCCTGGGTTCTATCCCTAGTTCCACAAAAAGAAAAAAGTATCCAAATGTCTACTAAATATTTCTGCTTGGATGTCTCACATTTTAATCTCAACATGTGCTAAATATCATCTTCCTGACCCAAATTATGCCTCCTCCAGTTGCTTCTAGTTGCCATAGCATTTCATTCATCTTTGTAGCCCATCTTCAATTTTAGAGTAGAGCCTGGTACAAAGAAAGACTTCAACTGATGTTTGGTAAAGGAATGAGTAAGTTTGTATGGGCACATGTTTGTGTGTGCGATATCACTTAGGGACCTCTTGGCTAAAATTACAGAAATAGACCATGGCTATCTTAAGTAAAAATGCAATTAATTAGAAGAACATAAGGAGCTCACAGAATCTGCAGGAGAAAGGAAGAGGCTTAGACAATGAACAGTAACCAAGACACTCACTGAAGTCCAAGAAATAGGAAGCACAACTGTTTTTAGCAGGAACCATCTATCCAGGATAACATGGTCCCTGGTGTACACAGCTTGTTTGCTGCACTGGAGAACAGCACCGGTAATGGAAAAATTCTGATCAGTCCTTCATCTTTGCATTTCTTGATCAACAGCCAGTCTTTAGAGGCTGCACCTAGTGGCCAAAACCAGGTCATATGCTTACATTTACCCTGGTTGCCCAGGGCATGGTTTTCCATTTAGACTACACCTAAGAGTTCTGAAGAGTCCTGTAGAATAAGAGGGGAGGAGCACAATGCCAGATAACCAAACCCATATGATATAGGCCTTATTATTTTCATTTTCCAAATGAGAACACTAAGGCTCAGGGAGCTCAAAGTCATATAGCTAGTAGGTAGCTGACCTGGGATCCATTCCTACAATGTTCCAGAGGTCCTGTGCTTAACTCCTCAGTATAAGACTTTCTAAGCTTACTGTAGTCTGAATCTGTATTGAAGTCACTTCCTTGACACAGGTGTGGGCGGTGTATTATGTTGCTTCACCCTCATACCTTCATTTCCTTTTGTCTCCTCTTTTTTTTTTTTTTTTGTGGTACTGGGGATTGAACCCAGGGGCGTTCTACCTCCACGCTACACCCCCGGCCCTATTTTTTATACTTTATTTATTTTATTTATTTATTTTTGCGGTACCGGGGATTGAACGCAGGGGCGTTCTACCTCCGCGCTATGCCCCCGGCCCTATTTTGCCCTATTTTTTTTTATGCTTTATTTTTGAGACCGGGTCTCACGAAGTTGCGGAGGGCCTCGCTAGGTAGAGAGAGAGAGAGAGACAGAAAGAGAGACAGAGAGAGAGAGAGAGATTGATTGATTGATCGATCGATTGCGTGCGCACATGCGCGCTGAGGTTGGCCGCGAACCCGGATCCTCCGGTGTCCGCCTCCCAAAGTACTGGGATTACAAGCGTGCGCCACCACGCCCGGCTTTTATTTTGAAACAGGGTCTCACGAAGTTGCGGAGGGCCTCACTAAGTAGAGAGAGAGAGAGAGAGAGAGAAAGACAGGGAGAGAGAGAGCTCAGGCTGGCCACGAACCGGGAGACCGGAACCGGGATCCTCCGGTCTCCGCCTCCCAAAGTACTGGGATTACAAGCGTGCGCCACGCCCGGCTTCTTTTGTCTCCTCTTAAACTTGACTCTACCTTCTCCAGAAAGTCTGTGGAGATTGACATGAAATTTTCCCTCCTCTGAATTTTCAGGGCATTTACAACTTGAGCCTTTTTCTTTCTTTCTTTCTTTTTTTTTTTTTTTTTTTGCAGTACTGGGGATTAAACCCAAGGGCATTCTACCTCCGAGCTACACCCCCAGCCCTATTTTTTATTCTTTATTTGGAAACAGGGCCTCACTAAGTAGCGGAGGGCCTCACTAAGTAGATGAGGCTAGCTGCGAACCCAGATCCTCCTGTCTCAGCCCTCCCAAGTACTGGCTAACTTGAGCCTTTTTAAGATTGCCCTTGATAATTCACTATCTGATATTTAAAACATTTAATTGTATATATCGCTACCCCTGTATCTACCACTTTGTTACAATATAATCTCAGAACTGTAACTTGTTTTTCTTTTTGTTACTCCCAGGACTGGGTAGGTAGTCAGTAGGTGTGAAACAGTTTTGTTGAAAGGAGATAAGGTAGGGAATAGGGTTCTTTCAGCTAGACAGGGGGCTTCTAACTGGTATTCCAGATTTATTGGGATTTGTTTCATGATAACTTCCCATTGCCCGTCCTCAATGTATATTTTATTAGAGTACATTCTCCTACCAACTAATCATGTCTTAACACTACTCTGTGTTAAGTAGACAAGAAAAATAAAAATATACCAAGAAAGAACCTGAGTTTCTGGGTTAAAAACTTTTTCCTGGTTCCATCCCCAGCATTCAACCCCCAAACCTCCACCCCAACCATTTCCTCATAGATCTGGGTTAAAATTCCTACTAGTTCTAGAACATTAAACAAATTAATCACTCAGAACCACTAGGTGCCTGGCTTTTTTTTTTTTTTTTTTTTGGTGGGGCTGGGGATGAACCCAGGGCCTCAAGCATACTAAGCACACACTCTACCAGTGAGCTACATACCCAATCCATCTTTTTAAAATTTCCATTTACACATAAGAAAACTGAGACTCAGAGAGTCTACTTGACAAGTTAGCACAACTTTATACAGTATTTTGCACGTTTTAGGCACAGATATTTAAAAAATACTTTTTTTTTTTTTTTGGTGGTACCAGGGATGGAACCCAGGAGCCTTCTACCTCCAAGCTACACCCCTAGCCCGATTTTATATTTTATTTTGAAACAGGGTTTCACTAAGTTGCTAAAGCCTCACTAAATTGCTGAGGCTGGCTTCGAACCTGTGATCCTCCTGTCTCAGCATCTCAAGTATTGGGATTACAAGTGTGTGCCACCACGTCCAGCTAAAAAATATTTTTTGAGACAGGTCTCACTAAGATACCCAAGGGCGGTCTGGAACTGGCAATCTTCCTGCCTCAGCCTCCTCAGTAGCTGGGATTACAGGCGTGCATCCGTGAAGCATATATTTATTTGTTGAATCAATGAGTTTGTTTCCAGTATTTCACTTACAAAGTTGCAGTAAACATCTGGGAACATACATCTTTCCAAACTTTACCAGCGTTTCTAGAGGATACATTTATTCCTAGAAGGAACTGCCGAGTGTAAAGTCGGCCGTATTTCCAAAAAAATACTATTGCGATTTGTAGCCAGTAGGTCCTCTACACATAGTTGCTAATTTCTTTCTCGCGATGCTCTTCGGGAGTTGTAGTCTTTGCGATGCTTGCTGGGAATCGTGGTCTGAGCCAGCCTCAGGAAGCGGGCGTGGAGGAACCCGGCGGGGTCGGCTTTAGGACCCAGCGGGGCACGGCGGATCGGGGGCAGGGTCGGGGAGGTCGGGAGCGCGCCCGTGGAGCCCGGAGCCGCGGCGGCGTCAGTGGCGTCGGGAGCGAGCGGTCCCGGGAGCGGCGCGGGTGGTGGAGGAGGAGCCGGGGGCTCGGTAAGCGGCGCCGGCCGGGCCGGGTCCTCGAATCTGGCCAACCCCCGCGGGCCCGGCCATACTAGGCCTGGGCCCAGAGGCGGCTCCGGGGGCGGGGCCTGCGCTTCCGCGGGGACGACGGGGGTGACGAGGGAAGAGGGAGGGAGGACGGCTGCTGAGGCTGCGTGCGGCGCCGAGGGCCGGGCCCGGGGCGGCTGAGTCCCGCGACACGCCGCTTCGCTCCTCCAGCGGCCGGTCCTTCCGATTCTGCGTGCCGGCCTCGTCCTCCCCTGCCGCCCATGCGGGGGTGTCAGGCAGCCGTGGCGCTGACCTTTGACCCCTCACGGGGCTGACCCAGACCCCGACCCCTTCAGCTGCTTGGAGAGCCGGTCCTCCCAGGTTGTTCCTGGCCCTGCGGTGAGGACCAGGGCGAGACGTCTGAGAAGGCCGGTTGGTCCCAAGTCTTCAGGTGTCCCGGAAGGGCTCCATCCTGCCCTCTTCAGTCTCCGACCGACGGAGTATTTAGTGAAGCTACCATGTAGTCTCGGGGTTACTTGGTTGCAAGCCCTGAAGTTAACCTCTTTCCAGGAGGGTGTGGGGACAGAGAACTGGCTCCCCCGGAAGTAGAGCTCGGAGAGTGCTCCTCTGGCGGATGGGGCAGTAGAAACTTGGGCCAGGCCACAATAAATATTTCTGGAAATCGGACTCTGTAGAAAAAGTTTTGAGCTTAGTAAGAGATGTTTCTTTGTAAACCAGAGCAAATATGGTGTGTATCCTTTCTTTGACCTTAGCACAGGTTACTTGGAATTCTTTTGGCTGTGCCTTCACTGGACTTGTGTGCATAGTAATTCCTCCTCTACTGGGGATTGAACCCAGGGGCAATCTACTACTGAGCTACGTCCCCCCCCACACCTTTAAATTTTTATTTTGAGACGGTATCGCTGTGTTGCTCAGGTTGGCCTCGAACTTGCAATCTTCCTGCACCAGCTTCCCGAGTAGCAGGGATTACAGGCGTGCATCACCTCCTTGCATAGAAATTTCTATGTGAAGGCTTTCAGGATATCAGACAATCAGAGTCTAGGGAAAGATGGATTCCTCTTGTTGGAATTGTAAAGGGAATTACCTTTTTTTTCTTAGCGAACAAGGAAGTCCCTTTTTTTTCTTTTTATTCCTGGGGATTGAACTCAGGCGCATTCTACCTCCGATCTACACCCCCAGCCGTATTTTATTTTTATTTTGAAACAGGGTCTCGCTAGGTCGCTGAGAGTCTCACTACTTGCAGAGGCTGCCCTCAAACCTGTGATCCTCTTGTCTCAGCCTCCCAAGTACTGGGATTACAAGCATGTGACACCATGCCTGGCTAAGGACGTCTTTAATGTGCTTGCATTAGATTTTCAGTCACAATTCATTCATTCAACATTTATATAATTAAGAAACCAACTTGAAAACCCCAAAGCAGTTGTTATGAAATTTGGGATTTCGCGTATAGCATAGTTTAGGAATCCATAAAATTTGGAGAAAATGGCCAAATAACAAACTGGTCCAGGATATATGAGGTTGAGCTGTTTTTCAACACACATTTATTGAGCACTTACTGTGTATATAACACTGAGGTTAGAAATGGTATCTTTCGCGGGGCGTGGTGGCCGCACGCTTGTAATCCCAGTACTTGGGAGGCGGAGACCGGACCCGTGGCCAGCCTCAGCTACTTTGTGAGGCCCTCTGCAACTTCGTGAGACCCGATTTCAAAATAAAGTATAAAAAAAAATAGGGCCGGGTGTGTATCTCGGAGGTAGAAGGCCCCTGGGTTCAATCCCGGGTACCACAAAAAGAAAAAAAAAAGAAACGGTATCTTTCCTCAATGACCTCGGAAACATATTCCCATGAAATTTTGTAGTGTTGTATATCCATGTAAAGACATTTGTACAGAATGCTATTGCCTAGGAGAGTCAGGAAGATCTTTGTAGGGAAGAGATACTTGAGTTGGGTGTTGAAAGGTGAGTAGGAGCTTGCATGAATAAGAAAAAACATTGAGTGGGGTGATACCAGCATGTGCAAAGGCACAGTGAAAAATATGTGGGGGGGAAATAACATGGTGTTTATGTGTCAGCAATTTGTCCATGACAGGATATGTGTTGGAGAAGTTGCCTGGAGGTGAGACTGAAAAGAGGGTGGGGAGCCATTGAAGAGGTGTCCCCCCCCCCCATGTTGCCCAGGATGGCTTTGGATTCACCATCCTCCTGCCTCAGCCTCCTGAGTGGCTGGTATTATAGGCATGCATCACCCTGCCTGGCTTGCCATTGGATTTTTTTTGGGAAATGACAAAAGTGCAGATTAAAATAATGAAAAATAAGCCGGGTGTGGTGGCACATGTCTGTAATCCCAGTACGTGGAAGTCTGAGACAGGAGAATTATAGATTTGAGGCCAGCCTCAGCAAGGTAGTGAGACTCTCAGCAACCTAGTGAAACCCTGTTTCAAAACAAAAAATAAAAAGGGCTGGGGGTATACCTCAGAGGTAGAATGTCCCTGGGTTCAATCCCTAGTACCACACACACACACACACACACACACAAATTACAGTGAGCCTCGAGTTGTTGCTGTTGACTGAGAGTCTGAAGAAATTGTGGATATGGTAATGAAGAAGAGGAGAATGGATTTTATTTATTTATTTATTTATTTATTTATTTATTTTTGCGGTACCGGGGATTGAACCCAGGGGCATTCTACCTTTGAGCTACACCCCCAGCCCTATTTTTTATTCTTTATTTTGAAACAGGATCTCACTAAGTTGCGGAGGGCCTCACTAAGTAGCTGAGTGAGGCCTCACTAAGTGGACCACCACGCCGGGCGGGAAATAGATTTTAGAACTGGCTCTGAGATAGGTGCAACACAATTTAGTGACTGTTTAGGAAGAGAATGGGCTAAGATTTCTAACTCAAGAGACAGGTGAAAGCCGGGTATGGTGGTGCATGCTCATAATCCCATACTTGGGAGGCTGAGACAGGAGGATCTCAGGTTCGAGGACAGCCTCAGCAAGTAGTGAGACTCTCATCAACCTAGTGAGACTCTGTTTCAAAATAAAAATAAAACAGAGCTGGGGGTGTAGCTTGGAGGTAGACTGCCCCTAGGTTTCATCCCTGGTACCAAAAAAACAAAAAACAGCCAGGTGAGCCAGGTGTGGCAGCACATGCCTGTAATGCCAGTATTTGGGAGACTGAGACAGGTTTGAGGCCAGTGCAGTCACTTAGACTCTCAGCAACCTAGTGAGACCTGTTTCAAAATAAAGAATAAGGCCGGCCATGGTAGCACACGTTTGTAATCCCAGTACTTGGGAGGCTGAGACCGGAGGATCCGGGTTCACGGCCAGCCTCAGGTATTTAGTGAGACCCTCTGCAACTTAGTGAGACCCTGTTTCAAAATAAAGAATAAAAAATAGGGCTGGGGGTGTAGCCCGGAGGTAGAATGCCCCTGGGTTCAATCCCTGGTACTGCAAAAAATAAAAAATAAGAAAGAAAGAAAGAATAAAATTGGGCTGGGGGTGTAGCTTGGAGGTAGAATGCCCCTGGGTTCAATCCGCAATACCACAAAAAAAAAAAAAAGAGAGAGAGAGAGAGAGACAGGTGAATGGAGCTTTCATTGACTAGGATATGGATAAGACTAGGATTCTATATTCTAGGTCATAGAAAAAAGCAGTTTTTTTTTTTTTTTTGGTTTGTGGTGCTGTGGATAAAACTCAGGGCCTCTCACATGGCAGGCAAATGCTCTGTCACTGCAACCCCAGCCCAAAGCAGATTTCTAAAGGTTGGGGAGGTTATAGAAAGAGGTTAGAGAAGACAGTCTGGTTTGCTGAGATCAGGTTGCTTGGGGGAGGTACAGATGGAGATGTCAGTAGGTAGCTGGAAGTAAGGAAGACTTAGGGAGCTTGATGGCTTGGCAGTAGTTCTGAACAAGTGAAGGCATATATGAGAAAAATCCTGGGGAACAAAATGTTTATTTTGTTTGATAATTAGGAAGTATCAGGCCGGGCGTGGTGGCGCATGCCTGTAATCCCAATACTTGGGAAGCTGAGACAGGAGGATCTCAGGTTCAGGGCCAGCCTCAGCAACTCAGTGAGATTTTCGGTGGCCTAGCAAGACCCTGTTTCAAAAGAAAAAATAAAAAGGGCTGGGAGTGTGTAGCTGAGGAGTAGAACGCCCTGGGTTCAGTCTCCAGTCCAGTACTACACAAAAAAGAAGTATCAGGATGTGCATGTTTTCCACTTAATAGTGAACTTAAGGCAGATACCATAACTTAGACATTCTTTGGTCCCTGTTTTTTTTTTTTTTTTTTTGGTACTAGGGATTGAACCCAGAGGCATTCTACCTCCAAGCTATACCCTAGCTCAATTTTATTTCTTATTTAGAAACAGAATCTCACTAGGTTGCTGAGAACCTTGCTAAATTGCCGAGGCTGGCTTTGAACCTGCAGTCCTCCTGTCTCAGCCTCCCAAGTATTGGGTTGGCTTTTGGTCCCTTTTTGTCTTATATTATACTTGTGTAATTGATCAATGTTATTAAATTAGCAGGAAATCAATTGCCTTTGTAAGGTTGTGGTTACCTTTTAGATTTCCTTTTTTTTTTTTTTTGGGTACTGGGGATTGAACCCAGAGGCATTCTGCCTCCAAGTTACACCCCCAGCCCGATTTTATATCTTATTTGGAAACAGGGTCTCACAAAGTTGTGGAGGGCCTCACTAAGTAGCTGAGGCTGGCTTTGAACCTGCCATCCTCCTATCTCAGCCTCCCAAGTACTGGGATTACATGCGTGTGCCACCATGCCCAGTTTTGGATTTCCTTTAAGATTTTGGTAATCTGTTTTGTAATTTCTTTCTTTTTCTTTTTTTTTTGTGGTACTAGGGATTGAACCCAGGGGATTGATTCTACCTCTGAGCTACACCCCCAACCCTATTTTATTTTTTATTTTGAGACAGGGTCTCACTCAGTTGCGGAGGGCCTCACTAAGTTGTTGAGGCTGGCTACGAACCTGCAATACTTCTGTCTCAGCCTCCCAATTACTCGAATTACAAGCATGTATCACCTGACCTGGCTCCTTCCTTCCTTTCTTTTTCTTTCTCAAACCAAGGGCCTTACATGTTCTAGGCAAGTTCTTTGCCACTGAGCTAAAACCCCAACACTATAATTTTCATTTTATCCTGAGGTGGTATTCATGATGCTTATATGGTTCAACAGGAAAGAAAATGAGAGAATGTGAGTGGTGGTGTACTGCTTGAGGAAGTTTGGGGCTTGAGCAGGAGATAGACAGTATTAATTTATGAGAGGCTCCTGCTCATTGAGAAGAGGATCTTACAGTAATTCTCATTCTGGGAAATGTCAGAAAAATGTGGTTTTCAATCAGAATTTCCTGAGATCCTGTTAATTTAGAGTTGGTTCCTACTCCTCTTTTTTTTTTTTTTTTTGGTACTGGGGATTGAATCCAGGGGCATTGTACCTCTGAGCTACACTCCCTGCCCTTTTTATTTTTATTTATTAATTTTTGTGGTACTGGGCATTAAACCCAGGGGTTTTCTATCTCTGAGCTATACCCCTAGCCCTATTTTATTTTTTATTTTGAAACAGGGTCTACTAAGTTTCTGAGGGCCTCACTAAATTGTTGAGGCTGTCCTCGACCCTGCAATCCTCCTGTTTTAGCCTTCCAAGTACTGGGACTACAGGTATGTGCCACCATGCCTGACTCCTTTTTATTTTTATTATTTGTGGTACTTGGGTTTGAACCCAGGGGCATGCACCAACGTGTTCAGCTCCTTTTTATTTTTTATTTTAAAACAGGGTGAGGCTGACCGCGAACCCGGATCCTCCGGTCTCAGCCTCCCAAGTACTGGGATTACAAGCGTGCGCCACCACGCCTGGCTATGTGTGCCTTTTAAGAGATAGTATAGTATAGCCGGGCGTGGTGGCGCACGCTTGTAATCCCAGTACTTGGGAGGCTGAGACAAGAGGATCCTGGTTCGCGGCCAGCCTCAGCTACTTAGTGGGGCCTCTGCAACTTAGTGAGACCCTGTTTCAAAATAAAGAATAAAAAATAGGGCTAGGGGTGTAGCTCGGAGGTAGAATGCCCCTGGGTTCCATCCCCAGTACCGCAAAAAAAAAAAAAAAAAAAAGATAGTATAGTATAGTGAATTAGAGCAGGAACTCTAATATTAAGCTGCCTGGGTTTGAGTCACTACACTCAGTTATTTGGGCAAGCTTATAATATTTAGGTGTTCCTTATATATTTGTGGTATTTCAGTGATGCTGAGAAAACCATTAGATAATAGTCTAGTCCAATCCTCTTTTACTTGTGGAAACTGAGAAGCACAGTGACTTAGTCATGTTGCCTAGTTGGCTGGAGGTCTGTGTTTTAGTCTCAGTTCTGCTGGTTGGTTGTTCCATTGTGTCTTGTAGCTCCTCTGCTGGTGCCAGTTCCGTCTACAATGGGAAAGGGTTATAAAAGGGGTAGAAAGCACAAGGAGGATGCAAACAAATTATACTCACATTACTGATGTGCTGCAACTTGCTGCTCTACCAATGAGATATTTCACTTTCAAATTTAAGAGCACAGAGCCGGGTGTGGTGGCGCATGCTTGTAATCTCAGTACTTGGGAAGCTGAGACTGGAGGATCCGGGTTTGCGGCCAGTCTCAGCTACTTAGTGAGGCCTCCACAACTTAGTGAGACCCTGTTTCAAAATAAAGAATAAAAAATAGGGCTGGGGGTGTAGCTTGGAGGTAGAATGCCTCTGGGTTCAGTCCCCAGTACCGCAAAAAAAAAAAAAAAAAATAGGAGTACAGGCTTAGTTTGTGAGACTTAAAAACCTTTGTAAGAGTTCTATATATGTCTCCTGGTCATACCATCCCAGAAACGTGGTTTGCTGTGTTCCATGGGTAGGAGTGCAGGCTGGAGAAGTAGACTTTGTCTTGTCAGTATCCAGTGACATTTCAGGCAGCTTAGGTGGTAAATTCCAGTTGCCTGTGATGATGACAGAGAGTGATGAGTTGAGGTCCTTGGCTTAATTTTCCCTGCTCCAAATGGAAGGAGAATGATGAAAAGAATTTAATTTCTTAGGCTATTTGGTAGTTTGGATTGGAATTGTTTCTCCCTCTTCTCCTAATCCCTTTTGCTTATTAGAAAGTATTGATTTTGAAATGGAGTGAGTTTATTAGATTTGGGGTGGACATTGATTAGCTGTAACCCAATTATAAATCCATAGAGGGAGATGTTTGTAAACATGTGCTTTTCACATCCATGAACTCATGGTTCCAGCTGTTCATGCTAATCAACTGGTTGAAGCTGAGCACATGCAAGATCTATATCCACTATGCTTAGAATTGCATTGCTTTTGATTTATTTTAATAGGATCCTCTCGATTTCCAATTTATTTTCACTGGATAAGGACATCATCCTCTTGACAACCTATTTAAAGACACAGGAACGTTTTGAATGGAGGCTGTATTTCATGCTTTAAGGAAAGCCACAGTCAATATAATGTAAATTGTCGAAAAGAATCTTCTCTTTTTGTTATTTTTTCCTTCAGTTTTTTTCTAGACCATAATAGAATTTGCAAGTTTAGTGAAACCTTGATAGAGATAGATCTTACTAAAATTTTAGATCAGAGTTGAGCGTGGTAAAGCACACCTGTAATCCCAGTACTTGGGAGGCTGAGACAGGAGGATCACAGGTTCAAGGCCAATCAGCAATTTAGCGAGACTCTGTTTCAAAATAAAAAATAAAAATGGCTGAGGGTGTAGCGCGGAGGTAGAATGCCCCTGGGTTCAATCCCCAGTCTCTCTTTCTCTCTCTCTCATACACACACACACACACACACACACACACACACATTTAGGTCAGACCTAGAACTTTTGAGAGGTTTTCCTTATTTACATCAGAATCAGTGAGCAGCTCTGCTGAGCATTTACCGTGGGCCACGTACTTATTTTATTTTTTTTGCTGTACTGGGGATTGAACCCAGGGGCATTCTACCTCCGAGCTATACCCCCAGCCCTATTTTTTATTATGTTTTTCAGTACTGGGGATTGAACCCAAGGGCATTCTACCTCTGAGCTACACCCCCGGCCCTATTTTTTATTCTTTATTTTGAAACGGTCTCACTGAGTTGCGGAGGACATCACTAAGTAGCTGAGGCTGGCCGTGAACCCAGATCCTCCTGTCTCAGTCTCCCAAGTACTGGGATTACAAGCGTGCACCACCATGCCCAGTGGCCAAGTACTTATAATAGAAAACATGTAAGAGATAGTTCCAGTGGTAAAGATGCTTAATTCCTAGTTGGGGAAATTTTCTGTGCTTTGATGTATGCTCAAAGGTGAGTCTCCTTTTTTAGCTGTATGTATTAAAGAAGATGATGTCTGAGATAGAATCTTTTGAATTATTGGGTGCATCTCTTCCTTAAAAATTTGTTTTGGGCTGGGTGTGGTGGCGCACGCTTGTAATCCCAGTACTATGGAGGCTGAGACCGGTGGATCCGGGTTCGCGGCCAGCCTCACCTACTTAGGCCCTCCACAACTTAGTTAGACCCTGTTTCAAAATAAAGAACAAAAAATAGGGCTGGGGGTGTAGCTTGGAGGTAGAATGCCCCCGGGTTCAATCTCCAGTTACGCAAAAAAAAAATTGTTTTGATTAGAAAGGTAAGGCATGCCGGGCGTGGTGGCGCAAGTTTGTAATCCCAGTACTTGGGAGGCGGAGACCGGAGGATTGGGGTTCCGGCCAGCCTCAGCTACTCAGTGAGGCCCTCTGCAACTTCGTGAGACCCGGTTCCAAAATAAAGTATAAAAAATAGGGCTGGGGTTGTAGCTTGGAGGTAGAATGCCCCTGGGTTCAATCCTCAGTACCGCAAAAAAAAAAGGCATATTTTTCAAAATTCTCTGGACAAAATTCTGCTGCTTTTGATTTGTCCGGAAGTAAAATCAGGCTCTCCCTAGCCCCCATACTTGTCATTGGATGAACTTAAGTTTCACGCCTAGAGCTTAGGAATTAAGAGAGGGGAACTTTGTTAATAATAGAATGAATTTGGGAAATAAGGGAACATGTGTATGGTGGAGACCTGTGGCATTTCAAGTTCTCACTTAAAAAAACAGTGGAGGAGCCGGGCATGGTGGCGCACGCTTGTAATCCCAGTACTTGGGAGGCTGAGACCTGAGGATCCGGGTTCGCGGCTAGCCACAGCTACTTAGTGAGGCCCTCTGCAACTTCGTGAGACCTGGTTTCAAAATAAAGTATAAAAAAAAGGGCTGGGGGGTGTAGCTCGGAGGTAGAATGCCCCTGGGTTCAATCCCCAGTACCGCAAAAAAAAAAAAAAACAAAACAGTGGAGAATTCCTTAAACAAGATTGGAAAATTTGAGCATGATTCATGAAACTGCTTTTATATAATTTAAAAAATACATTGAAGTTTGATCTGCAAAGTGTTACAAATACATACAATTAAGTTTGAAGGTATTGTATTATTATATTCAGTTATTTTGAAATCAAATTTAATTTTTGGCCTTCTACTTGCTATTTTCTGCCTTGGTTTCTTTCCAGAGGAATTTCTGAAGACAGTCAAGAGCAGTGTGATTTATGAGGCCGTGAAGGCCAAGTACTTTGCAGTGACTTACTTTGGGGAAGTCGATGGAGCACATCAGTCTGCAGCACACTTCCTGCCTTAATAGTCCTAAGCTCGATCAATATTTGAAATTTAACTTCACCATCAGTCTGTGGGCAGTGTGTGCTTTGCAGCCTGCTTTCTCTCAACCTCAAATATATGGCCAGACCTATTATAGATGGAGCTAGTTACACTTTCCTGTTTGATTTTGGAACTGCTTTAAGCCTTGTCCACTGGCACATTTTAAGGATGTAAAATGTGCTGTGTTTTAGGCCAAGTGATGATTTAAACCTTGACATTACCTGGTCCAGCGAGGGGGTATTGGACAGATAGATGTTTAAGACCTGTAACATGGTTGTTTATCATTTCTTCTTCCTAAAAAATTTCCCATTGAGGGGCATTTCAGTAGACTCTCCAGCATCTTGGAGAGCATAATTGGCACTGACTGTGGCTTTCTTTTCTTTTTTTTTTCCATACCAGGGATTGAACGCAGGGGCGTTCAATAGGTAGAACTCCGCGCTATGCCCCCTGCCCTATTTTTTATACTTTATTTTGAAACTGGGTCTCACGAAGTTGCGGAGGGCCTCACTAAGGAGAGAGAGAGAGAGAGAGACACGGAGAGAGAGTGCGTGAGAGAGCTGAGGCTGGCCGCGCACCCAGATCCTCCAGTCTCCGCCTCCCAAAGTACTGGGATTACAAGTGTGCGCCACCACGCCCGGCTCTTTCTTTTCTTTTTAAAAAGACTTTATTTATTTATTTTTTTGTGGTACTGGGGATTGAACCTGGGACATTCTACCTCTGCGCTACCTCCCCAGCTCTTTTATTTTGAAACAAGGTCTTGCTAAGTTGCTAAGAACCTCACTAAGTGGCTGAGGCTGCCCTCAAACCTGTGATCCTCTTGTCTCAGCCTCCCAAGTACTGGGATTACAAGCATGTGCCACCATGACCAGCTGACTTTATGTTTTTAGAGCCATTTTAGGTTCACAGCAAAATTGAGAGGAAGGTGCAGAGATATCCTATTAGTTCCCTGCCCCTATACATCCACAGCCTCCAGGATTGAACCCAGGGGCATTCTACCTCTGAGCTAGACCCCCAGCCCTACTTTATGTTTATTTTGAAACAGGATCTTGCTAAGTTGATAAGAATCTCACTAATTGTTCAGGCTGTCCTCAAACCTGTGTTCCTCCTAATTTAGCCTCACAAGTACTAGGATTATAGGTGTGCGCCACCATGCTTGGCTGATGATCCTACATTTACTTATACATCATCACCTAAAGTGCACATTTACATTAGGGTGCACTCTTAGTGTTATATATTACAGGTTTAGACAAATGCATTAGGACGTATACCTACCATAATAATACATAGAATGTTTTTACTGCCCTAAAAAAAGCCCTAAAATGTGGCTTTTTTCTTTTTTTCCTCACAGATTCTCTAACCATGGCACAGGTAGAGAAACGGGGAGGTTTGCTCCGGAAATCTTCGGCCTCCAAAAAACCGCTAAAGGAAAAAGTGGTACTGATGTATGATGAGATCTTCATGGTAAGGCCTGGAACTCTGTCATACTTCACAGCTCGATTCTAGTTTCTTAGTACAAAATGAGGAACAACCTTATCTCTGCCTGCCACCTTCAAATTCCTCAAGGAGTTTCAGGGAGAGGGGTGGGAAGGAGGGAAGGAGCAAGCTGAAGGACAAGAGTAAGCTCCCATAGTAGGGATTATCATCATGTATTAATATAGATTGTTGATATGTTCTTATAGGTTTTTGCCATGAGCTGGGTGCAACAATTGAAAGGAGGGAGGAAGGCTAGGGAAGTTTCTTTTCTGAATAGCTTTAAGAAAGACTTATTCAAGCTGGGTGTGGTGGCACACCCTTGTAATCCCAGTACTTGGGAGGCTGAGACAGGAGGATCCAGGTTCAAGGCCAGCCTCAGCTACTTAGTGAGGTCCTCCGCAACTTAGTGAGACCCTGTTTCAAAAATAAAGAATAAAAATAGGGCTGGGGATGTAGCTCAGAGATAGACTGCCCCCGGGTTCAATCCTCAGTACCAAAAAAAAAAAAAAGAAAGACTTATTCAGCTGGGTGCGGTGGCGAACACCTGTAATTTTAGTTCTTGGGAGACTGAGACAGGAGGATCTCAGGTTTGAGGCCAGCCTCAACAACTTAGCTAGACCTGTTTTGAAATAAAAAATAAGCTGGGTATGGTGGTGCACATGTGTAATCCTAGTACTTGGAAGGCTGAGACAGGAGGATCATAGGTCGAGGCGAGCCTCAGCAATTTAGCAAGGCCCTCAGCAACTTAGTGAGACCCTGTTTGAAAATGAAAAATAAAATAGGGCCTGGGGTAGTAGCTTGGAGGAAGAATTCCCCTGGGTTTAATCCCCAGTACCACAAAAATAAATAAATAAATAAATAAATAAATAAATAGATAAGAATAAAATAGGGCTAAGGGTGTAGCTTAGAGTAAGAACACCCCCTGGATCCATTGTCAGTACCACACACACACACACACACAAAAAAAAAACTCTTGACTGTTGGCAAGTCCTAGAAAAAGAATTTTTTTTTTTTGGACTAGGGATTGAATCCAGGACATTCTACCTCTGAACTACACCTCCAGCCCTTTGTTTGTTTATTTATTTATTTATTTATTTTTTACATTTTTTGGTACTAGGGATTGAACCCAGGGGCATTCTACCTCTGAGATATACCCCCAGACTTTTTTCTTGTTTTTTTGTTTTGAAACAGTGTCTCCAGCTGGGTGTGGTGGCACATGCCTGTAATCCCAGTACTTGGGAGGCTGAGACAGGAGGATCGCAGGTTTGCAGCCAGCCTCAGCTACTTAGTGAGGCCCTTAGTAACTTAGTGAGACCCTGTTTCCAAATAAAAAATAAAATAGGGCTGGGGTGTAGCCCAGAGGTAGAAGAACCCTGGGTTCAATTCCCAGAACCAAAAAAAAAAAAAGAAACAGTGTCTCACTAGGATGTTGAGGCTGACCTCAAACCTGTGATCATCCTGTCTTAGCCTCCCATGTATTGGGATTACAGGCATATGCTACCAACCTTGACAGAAACAGAATTTTATTTTTTTCTGTGGTCCTGGGGATTGAACCCAGGGACATTCTACCTTCAAGCTATACCCCCAGTCCTGTTTTTTATTCTTTATTTTGAAACAAGGTCTCACTAAGTTGCAGAGGGCCTCACTAAGTAGCTGAGGCTGGCTGCGAACCTAGATCCTCTGGTCTCAGCCTCCCAAGTACTGGGATTAAAAGGGTGCGCCACCACGCCCGGCTTTTTTTTTTTTTTTAATTGTACTGAGGATTAAACCCAGGAGCATTCTACCTCTGAGTTATACCCCCAGTCCTTTTTTTTTTTTTTGTGGCACTGGGGATTGAACCCAGGGGCATTCTATCTCCAAGCTACACCCCTAGCCCTTTTATTAGTTTTTGTTTTGAAACAAGTTCTCAGGTTGCCGAGAGTCTCGCTGAACTGCTGAGTCTTGCTCAACTCGCTGAACCTGTGATCCTCCTGTCTCAGCCTCCCAAATACTGGGATTGCAGGTATGTGCCACAGTGCCTGGTTTAGAAACAGAATTTGACTTGCAGAAAATTGAAACAGAATTGCCCTGTTTAGTATAAGTGGCTATACCGAGAAAATGAGTAGGTAGTAGGATCCCATTAGGGTTCTTTCTTTTTTTTTTTTTTGGTACTGGGTATTGAACTCTGAGGCATTCTTCCTCTGAGCGACACCCCCAGCCCTGTTTTATATTTTATTTTATTTATTTATTTATTTTTTGCGGTACCGGGGATTGAACGCAGGGGCGTTCTACCTCTGCGCTATGCCCCCGGCCCTATTTTTTATACTTTATTTTGAAACCGGGTCTCACGAAGTTGCGGAGGGCCTCACTAAGGAGAGAGAGAAAGAGAGAAAGAGAGAGAGAGAGAGAGAGAGAGAGAGAAAGAGAGAGAGAGAGAGAGAGAGAGAGAGAAAGAAACAGGGAGAGAGAGAGCGAGAGAGCTGAGGCTGGCCGCGAACCCGGATCCTCCGGTCTCTGCCTCCCAAAGTACTGGGATTACAAGCATGCGCCACCACACCCGGCTTTATATTTTATTTTGAAACAAGGTCTCACTAAGTTGCTGAGGGCTTCACTAAGTTGCTGAGGCTGGCCTTGAACCTGCAATCCTCCTGTCTCAGCCTCCCAAATACTGGGATTACAGATATATTGCACCACACCCAGCTCTATTAGCGCTTTATGTCAAGTGAGTTGGGTCTACATATGTCTCCTGCTGAATGAACTTTGGGGATAAGAATTACTCCATAAATTCTTTGTGTACATTTGTAGACAACAAAATGACATTACTGAAGTGTGAGAGTCAAAATGTAACCCCTGTTGGGGAGTAGTATTTGAGAGAAAATGATAGAATTGACTAATTGAGGACCTCATGAGTATGCCAGAAATGTTGCTTCTTTATGGAATTTTCAATTAAAAATTCAGAAGAAATTCTTAGTATTTTATTATTAGATCAGGAGTTCTTAACTAATGACGATCTTAGTTCTTGGTAGTAATTTTTTTTTTTTTTAGTATTGGGAATTACACCCAGGGGCTTTCTACCTCCCAGCTAAACCCCCAGCCCTTTCTTTTTATTTATTTTTTTTTGGTATTGGGGATTGAACCCAGGGGCATTCTACCTCTGAGCTACTCCCCCAGCCCTGTTTTATTTTTTATTTTGAAACAGGGTCTTGCTAGGTTGCCGAGGTTTCCTCGAACCTGCGATCCTCCTGTCTCGGCCTCCCAAACTGTTTTTTAATTTTGAAGCAGGGTCTCACCAAGTTGCTGAGGCTGTCCTTGAATCTGTGATCCTTCTGTCTCAACCTCCCAAGTGGTACAGGCGTGTACCACCACGCCTGGCTTATAGTATTCTTAATGCTTTTAGTATTAGCTGGTAAAGATGAACATGCTTGTCTTATGGTTTCAGACAGAGGACCCCAGTAAGTGCAGCCCTCGGTTTTGGGAGGAGCTCTTCCTCATGAAGGTAAGACTTGGTGGCCTTTGTTGGTTTTCCTGGTAACTAAGATTGCCATATCATATATTCTAGGTGCTGCACTAAAAATGTGCTCAGGCCCTTATTGTTTCTTTGGCAGGTGAATTTAGAGTACCTAGAAGGGAAGCTGGAATCTCTTGATGGTGAGGAGTTAATGAAGATCAAGGACAATATCAATTGCTTATTTCAACACTGCATCCAGGCTCTGGGAGAGGAACATCCAATTCGAGTTGTCAATGCATTGCAGGTACAAGGCTGGGAGACTGGGGAAGTCTTGATCAAAAGGAGAAAGGAAATTCTAACCCATTCATTGGCACCTGAGGAACCTAGAATTGCCCTTAGGCATGAGGTTTTCTTCCCTCCTCCCTGTACTAGGGATTAAACCCAGTTAGCTTTACTACTGAGTTACATTCCCAACCTTTTATATTTCTTATTTTGAGACAGGGTCTTGCTAGTTTGCTGAGATTGGCCTCAAACCGGTGATCCTCCTGCCTTAGCCTCCCAAGTATCTGGGATTACAGGTATGTGCCACTGTACCTGGCCATGAGGTTTTCTTTTCTCTTTTAATTTCTTTAACCAAATAGCTATGCAATTTTTTTTACACAGTTCTATAAATCTTTTATTCTAGAAAAAGAGAAAAGGATTTTTTTTTGTGTGCTACAGAGGCATTCTACCTCTGAGTTACACCCCCAGCCCTATTTAATGTAATTTAATTTATTTATTTTGAAAAAGGGTCTTGCTAGGTTGATGAGAATGTTACTACTTGGTCCTCGAACTTGCAATCCTCCTGTCTCAGCTTCCCAAGTACTGGGATTATAGGTGCACTAAGCCCAGCTGGAACTGTTAGAGTAGTAAAATTGACCCTTAGAGTAGTAATCTTGTCTATTTGTAGAATGTGATCTACTCCCAGTAGATAATGAAAGAATTTTTATTACTTGAGGGAAAAAAAAGAGGTAGAGAGGAAACTGAGGCAAGGATGATTATAGCAAACATCAGAAGAATTTTTTTTTTTTATGGTACTGGAGGTTGAACCCAGAGGCATTCTACCTTTAAAGTATACCCCCAATCCTATTTTATCTTTTATTTTGAAACAGGGTCTTGCTAAGTTTCTGAGGGAACTCCCTAAGTTGCTGGGGCTGGCCTTGAATTTGTGATTCTCTTGTTTCAGCCTCCGAAGTACTGGGATTATAGCCATATGCTACCATGCCCAGCTTCAGGAGTTCTGTTTTTTTTTTTTTTTGGTTCTGGAGAATGAACTCAGGGGCATTTTACCTCTGAGATAGACCCCCAGCCCTTTTTATTTTTTATTTTGAAACAGATTCTCACTAAGTTGCTGAAGCTGGCCTCAAATCTGTGATCTTCCTGTCTCAGCCTCCCAAATACTGTGATTACAGGTGTGTGCCACCACACCTGGCTACGAGTTCTTTTTTTTTTTTTGCGGTACCGGGGATTAAACCCAGGGGCATTCTACCTCCGCGCTACACCCCCGGCCCTATTTTTTATACTTTATTTTGAAACTGGGTCTCACGAAGTTGCGGAGGGCCTCACTAAGTAGAGAGAGAGAGA
>PVJS01025598.1:0-27722 GCA_004027185.1 Glis glis
CTCCGGTCTCCGCCTCCCAAAGTACTGGGATTACAAGCGTACGCCACCATGCCCGGCTCTATACTTTATTTTGAAACCGGGTCTCATGAAGTTGCATAGGGCCTAAGTAGAGAGAGAGAGAGAGAGAGAGACAGGGAGAGAGAGAGAGCTGAGGCTGGCCACGAACCCGGATCCTCCGGTCTCCGCCTCCCAAAGTACTGGGATTACAAGTGTGCATCACCACGCCCGGCCTAATTTCTTTTTATTTAAGAAGAACTTATAGGAAAGTGAGTAAATCTTAAGTGTGCATATGTGTGCACCTGTGTAACCACTCAGGTCAGGAAGTAGAATTTTTTAGCTCTGAAGAGCGCCTCTCACCCCCTCCTAATCAGCGCCCCCCAGGTGTCTTTGTCACCACAGAAATGTCTTGCCTGCCTGTCACTTCACAAGACAGAATCACACAGGACACGTTCTCGTGTGTCTGATGCCTCTCTGTCCAATCCTGGGGGCTCCATTCTTTTCCCTCATTGTGTGGCTTTTAATTTCTTTTGTGTTCTTAATATCAGCAAGGAAGGGAGAAATCCTGTTGGGAAGGGTGAGAGGAATGAATGCAGGTTGGGGTCCTACATCGTTTGTGTTCATTTCTAAAATGCACCTTCTTCATCACACGGGCAATAAGTTCAAGCTTGTCCATGATCTGGGCTTTTAAATATTAAGAAAAACTTAAAGCTGGGTGGGGTGGCGCACACCTGTAATCCCAGTACTTGGGAGGCTCAGACAGGAGGATCGCAGGTTCGCAGCCAGCCTCAGCAATCTAATGAGACCCTGAGCAACCTAGTGAGACCCTGTTTCCAAACAAAAAATAAAAAGGGCTGGAGGTCTAGCTCAGAGGTTGAATGTCCCCGAGTTCAATCCCCAGTACCAAAAAAAAGAAAGAAAAGAAAAATTCAAGACAAGTTTACTACGTTGTTCAATATGATAGCCACTAGCCACAGGTGGCTGACTAAATTAAAATTTATATCAATTAAAATACACAAAAACAAAAAATTCAGTTCATCATTCTCTTCCACATGTCAAAGGTGTCTGGCCAGTGGCCCTATAGTAAACAGTGCAGATAGAGAACGTCCTCATAATTGCTGAGGGTTCCATTGGAGAACACTGTGTAGAGAGCTGGCTACAGCTCCCTGCCTCCTCCTGCTCCTCTTCTCTCGTAAGGACATTATGGTGAGTCTTATTTACTTTTTCAGTGTCCATTATCACTTAATTCTGTGGTTCCCAGGCCATCACCATACATGCTTCTGTTTCCTGCAGTACCCCTCTACCTTAGGGGAAATAAGTGCTCAATCCCGGCGCTGTGTTGAATGTTAGCTTCTAGGTTGTTCCATATCTTCTCCCCTCTACAGCCTTGGCAATACTGCTTGGACCCCCCTTCCAGCATTCCAGTGTTTGTTAGCTTCTCACCCATCGGGTTTCAGCTTAGACTGTCTCTTGGGACCCGTCCCATCCTCCCTCCCAGCCCCCAAGCTTGGTTATGTGACCCCTCCATGAACTTGCTGTAATAACATGGTCTTTATCTGCCCGAATAGTGGTTGCTTCTTGGCCTCTCTCCCCCTTTCAACAAGCCTGGTAAGGCGAGGAACCAGTTTGCCTTGTTTTCTTGTTACCTGGCCATCACCTGGTACAGTGCCTGGCACTTAGGAGATGGTAGTAAGTTTTGTGGAAGGAAGGAACAATGGCTACACAGGGACGGGGAATAACCGCATAGCTTAATGTTAGGGCAGGGTTCTTGCCCCTGGGTGAGGAATCATTTCCAGAAAGGGTTTATCAAGGACAGTGTTCTTTTTTTTGGGGGGGGTGGGGGGTGTTGTAATCTTACATCATATTGGGGTACTGAGTGTTAGAAAAATACGTGCATACAACTCTTGTTGCCCTCCCCACTGCATCCCCCTCCCTCACCCTCACCCCACAATCATAAAGAACACATAGTAGAAATAATACCATGAACGTTTAAAAAAAATGCCAATTCCCATCTCAAAGACTTGTTGTGAGGGACAGCGTTCTGTCTGACCAGCTTTCAGAAAATACTTGAGTGCTCTGAGCTGTTTCTTCAATAGAGTAAAAAACACTTCCAAGTCCTTTGTACTCTCTCTGGTTAAAGTTTATGGCTTTCCTGTCTTCAGAAGTAATACTGAAAGACATATGCAGACTGCGGAGATGATGGGGAATGATTAAAGGGAAAGACAGATGGAAGGTTGAGTTGAAGAAGGGTGATAATATGACCGGAAATTCTGCTGTGTCTACATCTATCCATGGGCAGCTGTTCTTAGCACGGCAGCCCAATTCTCCCAAAGCCACACAAACTCCCGGGAGGCGGTTGTGGAACGGGAAAGGTCCTCTTCCAGGACGGGGGATAGAAATCTCAACTCAAACTAGCTTTGAAAATAAAGATAGCCAGGTGTGGTGGTACGCACCTGTAATCCCAATACTTGGGAGGCCAAGACGGGAGGATCTCAGGTTCGAGGACAGCTTCAGCAAATAGCAAGACTCTCAGCATCCTAGTGAGACCCTGTTTCAAAAACAAAAAAATAAAAAAGGCTGGGGGTGTAATTCAGAGGTAGAATGTCCCTAGGTTAAATCCCCAGTGCCATAAATAAATAAATAAATAAATAAATAAATTGTTAATTAATAAGGTTATTTTCCCAAGTAACAAGCGATCTAGAGATCAGAGGCTCAGAGTTGCTTGAATGTCTCCACAATGGCAGTGAGGACCTGGGTTCTTCCCCACTCTCGGCTCTGCCACCCTGGGCATCAGCTTCATCCCAGCATCCTGGTCGCTACGGCAATGGCTGCTGTGATGTGGGTAGGGGCATCCCATCTGAGATCTCAGTGTCCAGATAAAGATGAGAAAACATCAGTTCCTGCCACTGGTTAAGGGGAGAAGGCTGCTGCCATTGCATTAAATGAAGCATCTAGAGTAGATGGGTAGTTCATGGGTATCAAGTGACAACTCCAGTCTCCATTACAAGTGCCAAGACCTCCCCATCCCAAATACCCCTGCCAGGGACCCCAGCCTATGGGCTTGCAAAGTTCTTCCAGTCTATACCAATACAGAAAATAGAACATGAAACCCCTTGACAGTATTAGCTAATAGCAGCTAATGCCTTAGAAATGATCATGTCTAAAGGGATGTGCACAGAACCCGGAAATCACTGGGCTGGGGAAAGAGCTGGGAGGGTTCAGCAAGACCAACTCTAATCCTTGCCCCTAAGAGTTAATCCACACCCCCAGCCACAGAAACTCGGGTTTAATTTTAAACTTAGCAATACCCATCCATTTATGATTTACAATGTAAATGGTATATATTCTGAGAAATCTGGACTCCTTCTACCAATCAGTTATGCTTTAATTTTTTTTCTCCTTCTGTATAGACCTCGCAGTGTTAGAACTGTGCCGAATGAGGTCACAGTCTAACGACAATATTAACCCTGCAAATCTGTTCATTTTCGCCTGAGCACCCTCAGGCAGGATATAGAATGTGTCCAATTGAAAAACTATTACAGACCTGCAGCGCTGTGATAGACTGAATTGTAATGGGGAGGTGTGTGTGCGTGCGTGTGTGTGTGTGTGCGTGTGTGTGTAGCCATGAAATCCTTTTTAAAAGGAAGTCAGGTAGTATGTATCTCTTAAATGTGGAGGTTATATGATTGCTTTTTAAAGAGAAAGATGTGTTTGTTATCATCCAGAATTTAAAATGCTACTTTTAATATCTTCTGAACCTTAACTATTTTATGTGTCTTCCCATCTGTGACTTTTTTAGTTTTTTTCCTCCCTACCCAATACCCCTTTAACTCCTTTTCTTTGTGCATTGCAAACATTCTTTTAAGTCTCTATTTGGCACATTATTAAAAATACACAGGAACATATAAAGAATACTATCACGCATACCCATGAACCCACCACATTAAGAATGAGGAGATTTACTTTTTCTGTGATGGTTTCTGAGCTCTGTTAAATTCAGCGTGCAGACAAGCACCACACAGATGGTAAACGTTTTGTGCAAAGGCCCCGTCACCACCTCACTCATGGCGGATGCTGAGTTTCTGTACAGTCGCGGTCTCACTTGGACATGTGGTTAATGCTAAGTAGTCTAGCAGTTGTGCCCCAGGTAACTCCTCAAGCTGCTCCAGATCATGAGACCTATGATGTTTTGCAAATTTGTATTTTATCATGCTGCGTCCTAAGCACAAAAACTAGATGACTTCCCCTTTGTAATGTCCATCAAAGACATTTTCAAAATCCCCTTAGTGGCCAGATCACGGGCTTCAGCGCACATTCTGTGTGTGTTTGAAAACAGTCTCTGGCTAAATCGTAAATCTGAGAGTATGTGTGTGTTGTTGATCTTACAGAATTCATACGCAAGTGCTGTTTTAGTTTATTCCTCAACCGTAGACTCTAAATACTTGACCCTTCATCGAGTGCCAGAGACCTGATTTGACTTGTCTGTGGCTTGGGCTGTAATTTGAAAGAAATCAACCATGTTTGGATAGTGTTGGAGACATTTATATTGTATCCATGGAAAGGATGTAATATTTTATTTTCTCGGGAGTACAGTTTCTTAAACACATTCCTGCCGCTACCATGTGCTACCCTCTTTCTGGTCTGTTCACTCACATCGCACCTTTGCTCGTGTGACTACACGTTGCCGCAGCAACATCTGTGGCATCTTCTACTTTAGGAACTCGATTTCTTCAAGAAGTCGGGCATACATAAGAGCAGCTTGCTCGTCGCTCACAAGCACATATTTATCATTTGAGGATGTATTCTTTTCTAAGAGTCCCCAGACCCAGAGTCTTGTAGGACGAGAAGGAACAAGAGGTAGAGTATCAGTTGATTTTTCTTTTCTTTTTTAAAATATGCTAACTGGTAAACTTCTGGAGCCTCTTTGCAAGGTTGCAATGTAAACGAGCCGATGGCTAGACCCGCTGTGCCCTCTTTTGCCTGATTCGAAAAATAGAAATTTAAGAAAACATTTTGTAGAACACGAGTGCCGAAGGTCTGTCTTTATCCCAAGTGCATAGCAATGAGGAAGTTCTCAAAGAGAAGTCTAAATCACACACGTTTTATTTAGATGTGTATTGTTTTAGGCATTGATTATCTTTTCATTTGGGATGAATAGAATTTTTCCACATGCCATATACCAATTGTTAAATGTGAGAATTCATTAGTATAATAAACCCTCAACATCCTCAGAATTATTTGCAATGAACATTAGTTCAGCTCCTGGATTCTAAGCACATGAAATTCTCCTTTGTTTTTCTGATAACAATTATAACAGAAGCGAAAGAGCTTGCCAATTGTCCAGATTTTATTACCAAGTGAATATCGACATTAGTCACTGGCATATTTTTATGATTTATGTATTTTCTTTCCACTGATAAGAGAAAAAATGTCTAAACTTGGCTTATCTCTCTGTAGGACAGTCGGCCCAATATGTCAAGACCTCTGATCACTAGATCCCCTGCATCTCCACTGAACAACCAAGGCATCCCTACGCCGGCTCAGCTCACAAAATCCAATGCTCCCGTCCATATCGACGTGGGCGGCCACATGTACACCAGCAGCCTGGCCACCCTCACCAAATACCCCGAATCAAGGTAATCCAAAAACAGGAAAGTCAGACTTGCAAGTGCATGTATTTGATGATCTAACTCTTTTTTCTTCTACCAGCAGTGCAGCGTGGCCTGGCCAAGGCCAAGGGTAGGACATGAGCCACAGCAACTGCTCTAGGATGTGGCTGTACATCTGCTATAAGTCACAATCAGACCCACAGCTTAGCTGAGAGTGGAATTCTATGACATTTTGCTCTATAAAGATCTTTATGATAGCTGGGTGTGGTGGCACATGCCTGTGATCCCAGTACTTGTGAGGCTGAGACAGGAGGATCGCAGGTTTGAGGCCAGTGCATGGTAACTTAGCAAGACCCTGTTTCAAAATTAAAAAGGAACCAGGTATGTTGGCACACACCTGTAATCCCAATACTTGGGAGGCTGAGACAGGAGGATTGCAGGTTTGAGGATAGCCTCAGTCATGTAGCAAGACCTTGTTTCAAAACAAAAAATAAGCCGGGCATGGTGGTACACGCTTGTAATCCCAATACTTGGCAGGCTGAGACAGGAGGATCGCAGGTTCACGGCCAGCCTCAGCTACTTAGTGAGGCCCTCCGCAACTTAGTGAGACCCTGTTTCAAAATAAAGAATAAAAAATAGGGCTGGGAGTGTAGCTCGGAGGTAGAATGCCTCTGGGTTCAATCCCCAGTACTGCAAAATAAATTAATAAATTAATTAAATAAAATAAAAAAATAAAAAGGGCTGACTGGTGTGTAGCTTGGAGGTAGAAATGCTCCTGGGTTCAATCCCAGTACCACAATACATACATACATACGTACATACGTACATATATACATACATACATAAATGGTTGGGGTGTAGCTCAGTGGTAGAATGCCTCTGGGTTCAATCCCCAGCACCACATACACACACACAAAGATTTTCCTGATTCTTAAGGTAGTACAAAAGGATGATGGCTTCCCCCCCTGCCTTTCTTCTGTCCTCCTCTTCTTCTAAAACATACTTTCTTATAAATCCTGATAATTTTAGAGATCACTTGGCCCATTGCCTTATGAACTGGAAAAAAAAATGAGACACTCTTATCAGTCTCTTATCAGCATTATATTTAGAAGAGCAGAAAGACAAGATAGTCTTGTTTATTAAAAAAAAGGGAGGAGGCAGCTCAAGGCAGATAAGTAAACCTATGAATTGATGAACTGTATGGAGAAGGGAGCGTGCTTTACAAGTAGGCAGTACACGTTTATATTTATGAGATATCCCCACCTTGCCCAGCCTACCCCTTGCTAGTGGAGGGCCAAGGAAGATCTTATCCTTTGCACCCTGGGACCCCACCCCCACCTGGCTCTGCCCTAGATGTGGGGACTGTGCCCAAATCCTGTAGATAATTGATCCTCACCAGCTCTGCTGGTGGAGAGGGGTAGAGGCATGAGCTCATGTGGGCTCATGTCAGGAAAAGGGGGTATTTCTCTGCTCGTTTTTGCTCCTAGAAAATGGAGACACCCTGCCTGGGTTTCCAAAGGGCATCGATTGCATTTTTTAAGAATGTCATGCAAAGTGACACACACCTGGTAGCTCACAGCCTAAGTAGACAGAGTAAAACTCACTGTCCTCCTGAAAATGGCATGGAGACTGGTGTGTTGTTTTTTGGCTTTTTAAATCTTCCTTATCTACCTGATATTTTATGAAAGAATATAAAGACAGACAAGAAGAAAGATGAAATATTCACTCTCAGTTTCCAAATTTAATTTTCAGAATCAAAATGAAATGATTTTTTTAAAAATATATTTTCATTCAATTATTTTAAAAAACTATTTTAACTTTTTGGGGGTACTGGGCATTATACCCATGGGTACTCTACCACTGAGCTATACCCTTAGCCCCCATCCAGATTTTTTTTTCTTTTCTTTTCTTTTTTTTGGTGGTACTGAGAATCGAACCTAGGGCTATTCTACCTCCAAGTTATAGCCCTAGGCCTTTTACATTTTTTGTTTTGCAACAGGGTCTCACTAGGTTGCTGAGAGTCATGCTAAGTTGCTAAGGCTGTCCTCGAACCTATGATCCTCCTGTCTCAGCCTCCCATGTACTAGGATTACTGGCATGCACCACCATGCCTGGCTTATATTTTATTTTTGAGACAGTGTCTTACTAAACTGCCCAGGCTGGCCTCAAACTTGCTATCCTTCTTCCTCAACGTCCCGAGTTGCTGGGATCACAGGCTTGTGCCACTATGTCCGGCTCTATTTTAAGTATTTTAAAATGAAGTGATCATATCAGCTATTAGTATTATTGAGACCCCCACCTTCCCAAGATAGGTGCTACAAAATCATGTTAAAATGATGGCTATATTTTTCACAATATTGTCATATAAATAGTCTTCTTTAAAAAAATACTTATTTCCATTTCCTCTAACCTGCTAATACCAACATCAACAACAGAAAATCACCGTGGGCCCTTCAGATGAGGGTCAATTCCAGGGTGAAATGTGTGAGAGTCAAAAAGCCAATCCTTACCTGTACAAAAAATTCACTGGTCTGGTCTGGTAGCCTTTTTCTTCAGTTTGCTTTTTAAACTTCTTCTATAAGAGGGAAGTTAATATAGATTGAGGATCCCTTGTCAGAATTGCCTGGGACCAGAAGTGTTTCAGATTTGGAATTTTTAAAAATATTAGAATGTTTGCATACATAATAAGATATCTTGGGACTGAGACCCAAGTCTAAACACAAAATTCATTTATGTTTCGCATACACCTTACACATGCAGCCTGAAGATAGTTTTATACAGTATTTTTGTTTGTTTATTTGTTTGTTTGTTTGTTTGTTTGTTTGTTTGGTACAGGGGATTGAACCCAGGGCCATTCTACCTCTGAGCTACACCCCCAGCCCCTTTTTATTTTTTTATTTTAAAACGGAGTCTTGCAAGGTTGCTGAGGGTCTCACTAAATTGCTGAGGCTGGCCTCAAACCTGCGATTCTCCTGGCTCAGTCCCCCAAGTACTTGGATTACAGGTGTGCGCCACCACATCTGGCAAGTTTTAGACAGTATTTCTAATAATTTTGTGCAAGAAATGATTTCATAGTGTGGAATTTTCCATGTGTCTGTCATGTTGGTGCTCAAAAGGTTTTGGATTTGGGAGCATTTCGGATTGTGAATTTTAGATGAAAGTGCTCAGCCTGTAGTAATACCATGTGTCTGTGCCTTAGGCAGCTGGTTTTCTTTCCATTTCTCATGGTGACTGGATGGGTCTCTTCCCACCAACTACTGTCCCCTTGGGTTTGGCCCTTTGTGAAGCTCCCTGGTCTCACCTGGCCACTTGGCAGTGATAGAAGATAAAGAGTTAAATGCTCTATTCATTCAGTTCCTGTCTCTCAAATAATTTGCCACTTTGATCATTTTGATGCTGCATATTTTAGGTAAAAACTTCCAATAGTATCTCACTTAGAGATTCTTTCTCAGTCCATCTTTCCACTAGTATTTCTAAAAGTCCACACTTTGTCCCTTATTCTCCACACCCTAAGATACGCATCAAATTCCATGGATTACATTGCTCTCTATACCTGCAATTTTTCTTACAGTAGCCAGTAGCTGCATGCATCTAATGAAACTTGAAAAGTGGCCAGTCCAAACACACACTGCATTTTATTTTTGTATTTTTGTTTTTTATTTTTTGGTACTAGGATTTGAATCCGGGGCATTCTACCTCCAAACTACACTGCCAGCCCATTTTTGTTGTTGTTGTTGTTTAGAAACAGGGTCTTGCTAAGTTGCTGAGGCTGTCCTCCAACCTGGGATTCCTCCTGTTTCAGCCTCCCAAGTACTGGGATTACAGGTGTGTGCCACCACACCCAGTTTATACACTGCATTTTAAAGACTTAGTACCAAAAAGAAATTTGTGTAAAATATCTTAATAATTCTTATACTGATTTCATGCTGGAATTATAATATATTAAATTAAATAAAGTATATCGGCCGGGCATGGTGGCGCACGCTTATAATCCCAGTGGAGGTGGGAGGTGGAGACTGGAGGATCCGTGTTCGCGGCCAGCCTCAGCTCTCTCTCTCTTTCTCTCTCTTTCCCTGTCTCTCTCTCTCTCTCTCTCTCTCTATCTCTATCTCTCTCTCTCTTTCTCTACTTAGGCCCTCCGCAACTTCGTGAGACCCAGTTTCAAAATAAAGTATAAAAAATAGGGCCAGGGGTGGAGCATGGAGGTAGAACGCCCCTGGGTTCAATCCTCGGTACCGCAAAAAAAAAAAAAGTATATCATTAAAATTAATTTTACTTGTTTCTTTTTACTTTTTTAAATATGGTTACTACAAAATAGAAAATTACATGTGTCTTGTTTTCTATCTCTATTGGACAACAATGAACCATGTATAGATGTTAATAGAGCTAATGAAACCTGCCCTTCCCCCAATCTGATACTTGTGTACATCAAAAACTGAATAATGCCAGAATGGTGGTGCACACCTGTAATCCCTGTACTTGGGAGACTGAGACAGGAGATTCGCAGGTTCAAGGACAGCCTCAGCAAGTAGTCAGACTCGCATCAACCTAGCGAGACCCTGTTTCCAAATAAGAAATAAAATCGTGCTGGGGCTGGGCGTGGTGGCTCACACTTGTAATCCCAGTACTTTGGGAGGCAGAGACCGGAGGATCTGGGTTCGCAGCCAGCCTCAGCGCTCTCTCTCTCTCTCTCTCTCTCTCTCTCTCTCTCTCTCTACTTAGTGAGGCCCTCTGCAACTTCATGAGACCCGATTTCAAAATAAAATATAAAAAATAGGGCCGGGGGTATAGCACGAAGGTAGAACGCCCCTGCGTTCAATCCCCGGTACCACAAAAAAAAAAATCGGGCTGGGGTGAAGCTCGAAGGTAGAATACCTCCGGGTTCAATCCCCAGTACCACACACACACACACAAAAAAAAAAACTCTGAATTAGTTTTTCGTCATCATAATTAGAAGAGATGGAATTGCTCATCTTCCTTTCCCGGTCTTTCCCAATGCTTCCTGTCACAGGAACTACAGCAAAACCATTTTTTCTTTTTGGGGTGCTGGAGATCAAACCCAGAGCCCTATGCATACCCAGCATGTGCTCTACCATGGAGCTACATCCCCAGCCCGAGCGGAAGTAATCTGATTCATTAGCTCCACGTTTGGATGTGGGCTGTGCTTTTTGCCTAGCAGTTGTTTGGTGGGTGGGTAGGTTCGATTGCTGAAAGCCTGTCTTCCCTCTTGTAAAATAGGAACAAATCTGTCTTTTTGCAAGGTTACTGAAAGGATTAAATGTGATTATGAAAATCATACCATGGCCCTATGCCCAACACATAGTATTGCCTTTATACTTAATCTCCTGCCAAACCCAGCAATTGTTTCTTCTCAAACTGCCTTCCAAATTCCAAATATATCCCACTCCTTCCTTCCCTAGACCAGGGAAGCAGCCTGATATCTGGATCATCGCAGTCTGGGGCGACCCCTCACTTGCACCTACTTGTTCTCTTAAGTGCCCCACCCGGAGCTCATCCTGATCATCAGGAAATGTCTAAGCATCTTCAAGGTTCTTGGAAAGGCGCCTTACGGAATAACCTATGCTTGGGTTGCTTATACCTCAAGCCACTGACCCTGGTCAGATGGCACTGGCTGAGATGTCGCGTCAACCCTGTGTGGTGCTCTGCCCCCTCTGGGGTCCTATGGGTGTCTTGGTAGGTAGTTAAATGTCTGTTCCAAGCAACAGCCATCCATTGGGCCCCAGACCCACATGCTAGTAGTAAAAGATACAAGGAAGAAAGAGATCCTCCTGCTTTCCTAGATGTTAAGCACTCCTTCCAGTTTCTGGGGAAATCTCTAGCATAGGATTAGCCCCTTTGGGATAAACCCCAGGGCATTAGCTTGCCCGTGACCCTGGAATTACAGATAACTCCCTTTCTGGTTCTCTAGATCTCAGGTGCTTGGAGTCCTTCTTTCCCTGCCCCACCCACTCAGAACCCTGGTTCCTCTCTCACCTGCCTCATCCATGGTACAGCCCAGGGCAAAAGAAGGGCTTTTTTTTTTTTAGGATTTCAGGGGAAGACTTATAATTTAAAAGTACTCATTTGAGCTGAGCATGGTGGTGCATGCCTATTAATTCTCAGTATTTGGAAGGCTGAGACAAGAGAATCGCAGGTTTGAGACCAGCCTCAGCAATTAAGCGAGACCCACAGCAACTTAGCAATACCTTATTTCAAAATAAAAAATAGAGCTGGGGGTGTAGGCTCGGAAGTAGGATGCCCCTGGGTTCAATCCCCAGTACCACACACACATACAAAAGTACTCATTTGTACCTAACATATCACCTTAAAAGACATAGAACTAGAGGCGTATCTTAGTGGTAGAGCACTTGCCAAGAATGTGCAAGGCCCTGGGTTCCATCCCCAGCACCACAAGGAGGGAAAAAAGGATGTAATGCCTTTCTATAATTTCAAAGGTCCTATGAAGAACTTTTATTTCCTTTTGAGACATTGTAGATGATTTTCTATTCTAACCTTCCCTCTTGACTAAAGACCACCCTTAGAACATTGTCCCCACAAAATGATGTGCTGGACTACACAGCTGAATAGCAAGCACCTGGGAAGCATAAAAACTCACATGAGGCTCTGCCCCGACCAATAAAATAGGGACCTTTGCGATTTTCCTAAGAGGTCCTGGTGTTCACCATTTGGCTTTGAATAATACCAAGATGTATGGTTACTGCAAGAGAATATAGGCCTCTTCCTCAATGGATATTTCTTTTTTTTTGAGGGGGGGGAGGATTGGGGATTGAACCCAGGGACATTCTACCTCTGAGCTACACCCCCAGCCCCATTTTTTATTTTTTATTTTGAAACAGAGTCTCACTAACTTGCTAAGGCTAGCCTCAAACCTGCGATCTCCTGTCTCAGCCTCCCAAGTACCAGGATTACAGGCGTGTGCCACCACACCTGGCTCTCAATGAATATTTCATGCTGTATTATAAAGGCCATTTCGCCAAAGGGTAATAATACCTTTCCATCATTGTTTCTATAACACCAACGTTACTAGTGGCTCCTCTGTGTGTGTGTGTGTGTGTGTGTGTGTGTGTGTGTGTGTGCCCACGGGTCCTCTTTCTGGGGGGGGCTTTTAAGCCCTGCATAGAGATTCATTACGCAAGCTGATGTTTACATCTCACACTCACATTATTATTCACTCTGTCATAGGTGGTTTTTAGCTAGAGACTGAAGTTTTCAAGCTAACTGAAGTACTACATCCACCGGTGATAGACTCAGTCTTAACCTATGCTTGTGTGAGATGCAGAATAGTTCTTTGGAGGTGTATATGACACAAAGGGCAACCTGCACCATCTCAGTGATAAACACTGATCCCCTTTGGAGGATCCCAAGAACCTCTGATTCTGATCGCCAGTTTGGGTTGAAATCCTCAGGAAAAACACTCTGCTCGGATCTGCAAAAAAAGTTATGTCGAGTTTTTTTAAAGTCAGGATAAATATACCACCATCCAGAAAAGACTAAGTGGCTATGTAAAAGAGCTAGACCATATTTTATTTAATGGTTTGTTAGCTTGACTTATAGCTTATAGGTCTCTAAACACATGGGAGGTGGACCTCTACTCTTGCCCTGGGCCCTGCAAACTTTAAGAGCAGACCTGATTATATCTGATTCAAAAATCGAAGGTACCCTTTATTAACATCACTGATAATGAAAGGTCCGATGTCTAAATAATTTATTGTAAGTAATTAAGACCAGTACCAACTTACATGGCATCTTTCAGATCCTTTGACACATGTGTGTAATATTAAAAATGCATTCAGTAGCTCCTTGAAAGGAAGACATATGTCTGAGTTGAAAGTTAGGAGCCGGGCGTGGTGGCACATGCTTGTAATCCTAGTGCTTGGGAGGCTGGGACAGGAGGATCGCAGGTTCAAGGCCAGCCTCAGCAACTTAGTGAGACCCTGTTTCAAAATAAAGAACAAAAAATAGGGCTGGGGGTATAGCTCGGAGGTAGAATGCCCCTGGGTTCAATCCCCAGTACCGCAAAAAACGAAGAAAAAAAAAGAAAGTTAGGTATCTTTCATCCTTTATTATCACCTCTAACCAAAACAATCTTAGGTTGGGGATGTAGCTCAGTGGTGGAATGTTTGCCTAGCATTCTTGAGGCCCTGGGTTCGATCCCCCGTATGGTAAAAATAATTCAAAAAATAATTTCTTTAGCCGGGAATGGTGGCCTATACTCCCAGTACTTGGGAGTCTGAGACAGGAAGATTGCAGGTTCGAGGACAGCCTCAGCAAGGAATGAAATTTTCACCAACCAATAAATAGGCTGAGAGTGTAGCTCAGAGGTAGAATGTCCCTGGGTTGTTCGGTTCCCAGTACCACAAAAACAAAATAAAACAAAAACAATCTTAGTAGCAGCAGCTGTATTGATGGCTATTCACATGTGGACTTTTTCCACCCAGGAAGCCAGCTGATAGGACGACAATGCGGGACCTATTGGGTGATAATAAGGTGAGGGTCTTAGAGAAAAGAGCTCACTGTCAGCCAATAACCCAGAGGTGAAAGACCAGATCTCATTCCAGTTCCCAGGCCATCTGATCTGATGGCTTGACAGAGCTTTTGTATATTTTAAACCCAGTACATGAGTTAACTCCCACATAAGTAGATTATGCTAAATTGGTCCCTCCGGAATAGCAGCAGCGTTTCTAAGCGCACTGGCATATGTAGGTAATTGCAAAACTCAAGAGACTCCACTCCCCACAGCCCCACAGAAGACACCCAGGGCCACCCAAGGGGTGTGTGTCTCTGCATCTGTCAGTGGAGGTGCCAAGCCCGTGCACCTCGCCAGCAGCGATCTGGCTTCTGGCGTGCGTCACCCTCGGATGTCCCATGCTGGGATTGTTTCCGTGCAGCTACACCGAATGGAAAGTCAGATGAGTGCGATATGAAGGGATCGGTGCATACGTTCTGAGGACAATTGAATTCTGTCATCCGGATTTCCATGCAATTGTTGTATGCAGCTTGGGGAGTTTTCTGTAATCCTGCATTAGGGCCGGGGATTCTGTGCTGTCACGTCATATGACTGCACAGGTCCTGGTAGAATGCTGTCCTCCCTAGACATGGGTCCCACGGGGTCTTCACACAGCCCCATGTTTCAAGGATCCACAAAAATGCCCCCAAAGTCAGTGCATATGACTTGCTCAGCATTTTGCTAAACTTTTCGAATTATTGCATGGCGTTAAATAGAGAGCTTGGTATGATCACCTTCCCTTTAAATTCACAAGTTGGAAAACTCAATGTCTGTATTAAATTAAAGAGTCACAGAATTAGGTTACTGGGGCTTTTTAGAGGAATAGAAATCAACCTTAGCTGTGTAGTCACAGCACAAATGGAAGGGGAGCGCATGCCCCTTGCTGCTGCGAGAACTTAAGGAAATTCATGAAATGAAGAACAGCCCTGATTGTCAAGACGGTTGATCTTTTGAAAAAGCAAATTTGCTTACAGAGGATCTAAGGAGAGAAAAGAAGTACCTGGCGAAGGGAAAATGGCGACTTTCTCCAGGGTAACTGGGAAATTTCCCTCTTCTCTGTCTCTTCTTTTCATCTTACAATATTGCTTCTCCAAAATTGGTCCTCTGATATAAAGGCAAAGAATAAATGAAGCAGTTGGCTTCAAAAGACTTTTTTTTAAACATTGAAATTGGATTTTGTGTTTAGTGCTGAAAAGACAAGTCTTTAGTAACTTATGCTGTACTACTGGCGGCTTCAGCGAACTTCCTTTGCCACAAGGGAACAAAGTAGGCCTCACTTTGTTTTTTTGCAGTACTGGGGATTGAACCTAGTGGCATTCTACCTCCGAGCCACACCCCCAGCCCTATTTTTTATTCTTTATTTTGAAACAGGGTCTCGCTAAGTTGCGGAGGGCCTCACTAAATAGCTGAGGCTGGCTGTGAATCTGGATCCTCCGGTATCAGCCTCCCAAGTACTGGGGTTACAAGCATGCGCCACCATACCCAGCTAGGCCTCACTTTTAAGTAATCTGACTTAGTCTTGTCTGGGAGTGTAATTTAGAGAAAAGACCATTGCAGTGTCTGTAGTTTTCCCTGTCATGTTCTGTCATTCATTCAACAGATTTATTATGCTTTCCCATCTGCTGTGGTATCCAATGGCTAATAAAAGTCCTCACTCCCTTGTAGCTTATAATATTGGGGGGGGCAAACCATACAGAATAAGCAATCAATAAGCACTATTTCATTAAGTAATAAGTGTTATTATTAAAAATAACACAGAGAATAGCCAGGTGTGGTGGGTGCATGCCTGTAATCCCGGTGAGGCTGAGACTGGAGCATAGCAGGTTTGGAGCCAGTCTCAGCAACTTAGACCCTGTTTCAAAATAAAAAATAAAACAGGGCTGAGGGTGTAGCTCAGAGGTAGAACACCCCTGGGTTCAATCTCTAGTACTACAAAAATAAGTAAATAAAGATAAAAATAACACACAGGATAAACAGACCCATCTGGGAATGCAGTTGCCCTCTATATTAAGTCTAAAAATACTTTTATTCCCACATGGTTCTCCCCAAGAAATGTCTTTATTTGTTCATTTAAATTTTCAAGACAAGCCAGACGTGGTGGCACATGCTTGTAATCCCAGTACTTGGGAGGCTGAGATAGGAGGATCCAGGTTCGCGGCCAGCCTCAGCTACTTAGTGAGGCCCTCCGCAACTTAATGAGACCCTGTTTCAAAATAAAGAATAAAAAATAGGACTGCGGGTATAGCTTGGAGATAGAATGCCCCTGGGTTCAATCCCCAGTACCGCAAAAAAAAATTATTTTTCAAGGCAAAATCTGGTTTAGATTTTGAAGCAGCTTTTTGTCGCTTCAGCATCACAAGTCACACCTGACCTGTGATGTCTCTACTGAATTCTGTTATTCCTCCCTTAGCTGACCAACGAATCGGCAAATCTGTTTCCCCTCATCTTGGTGGGGGGGGGCCTGCACAGGAAGTCTGCCTCTGGGCCATGGGTGTGGGACGCTGGAGGACAGGTCCTCTTAGATCACCCAGCTCCTATGTTACCCATAACGTTGCTTCTGATTAGCATTTTCTTTTATTTTGCATTTATTGGTTACTGCAGTTATGTTTGGTTTTGACCAAAGAAATGAGTTAAAAGACATTGAAATCTGTGTAAAAGACTCAAGGAGGCAAACACCACCACCATTTTGCCAGTAGCCCCATCCTGGGTTTTCAGTTAGGCCAGGGAAGAAGGTGAAGTTTGCAGGGCGCCCCTGCTGGTCCCTTGATGGCAGAGTCAGTTGGGAGTGACACTAGGTATCACAGCATGAAACCACCCAGGGGAGGGCTATGGGTCATAGTCTCCATTTCTATTAACATCTCACTTGGGAAGAAATCAACTTCCTCTTGATAGAAACCTGCAAAACTCTTTCTCACCTAATTTTCATTCTTGACACCTGGTACCCTGCCTGTCCCAACATAGACATTCACAAATTTGTTTAATGTATGCGTGAATGCCTGGGGAAGATGTCGCATGCAGAGGCCAGATCCTCAAAACAATGGAGGCAAATGATTCAGTAAAGCTGTTCAAATCATAAAGTTAAGTTTAGCCGGGCATGGTGGCACACACCTGTAATCCCAGTACTTGGGAGGCTGAGACAAGAGGATCGCAGGTTTGTTTGTGGCCAGCTTCAGCAACTTAACGAGGCCCTTAGCAACTTAGTGAGACCCTGTTTCAAAATACAAAATAAAATAGGACTGGAGGTGTAGCTCAGAGGTATAATGCCCCTGGGCTCAATCTCTAGTAAAACACACACACACACACACACACACACACACATTATAAAGTTAAGTTTAGAGGTTAGGCTGGGTTGACTACATACATTATCTCATTTATGTGGCACGATAACATTATATAAGTCACAGGTCAGGACCACACTGACCCACTTTCAGATAAGAACACTGAAACTCCCAGAGGTTAAATGACTTAACCTTAGTAGTCAGTCTTCATCAGGAACTGGGAAGAGCCAGGATTCTGAGCTCCCACTTCGACTCTAGGGCACTTCCACTTTCCTGTCTGATCTGAGTGGTTCCCAAGCTTAGAGACATGTTAGAGTCAGCTGGGACCTTTAAAAAGAAAAGCAGTAACTGGCCCTGTGCCCCCAAATAATGATTTTATTGGTTTGGGGCAGGGGCCTGGGCATGAGATTTTTTAAAATGCTTTTCATGTTCAGCCATGTAGTCTGCATTAGTCTGCTTTCTGTTGCTATACCAGAACACCTGAGGCTGGGCTATTTATTTTAGTAAGGTTTGTTTATGCAGACTGAGGTCAATCCCATTCCCATTTTGCAGCACTGGGGATTAAGCCAGAGCTTCACACATGCTAGGCAAGTGCTCTACCACTGAGCTACATTCCCAACCCGGAGGCTGGGCTATTTATAAAGAAAAGGTTTAGTTAGCTCACAGTTCTGAAAATCTAACATCATTGTTGCTCAGCTTCTGGTGGGGTTCACATGTCACCCCATGCATGGCAGAAAAGTGGAAGGGGAAGCAGGCGTGTGTAGAAGAGAGGTCACATTGCAAGAGAGATTGAGCGGAGTGCCAGGCTCACTTTATAGCAACCTACTCTCATGAGAATTGATTCATTCTTGAGAGACCTAACTCACTCCATGAGCCCAAATCCAGCCTGGAGGGAGCCTAACCCAGTCTCCCTCGAGAAGGATGTTAATCCATCCCTGAGATTGGTATCCCCATGACCTAATCACCTCCCACTAGGCTCCACCCCTTAAAGGTTCTACCACCTCTCAATACTGTTACCTGGGGGACCAAGCTCCCATCACATGAACTGTTGGGGGACAAATCACATCCAAACCATAGCATAGGCCACCATACCACCTTTCAGAGCTGTGTTCCAGCAGTGCTCTTCAGCTAAGAGGGCCAATGTCTACAATATTTCAAGCCACGTTGTACTCAGGGTGACCTCCACCTATTTCCTAGTCAAGAGCCACTGAGAGCCTCTGAGTCAATGCTAGGGTTCATGTGACCCCCTCTACCCCCCAAGGAAACCAGAGCTCCCTGGCCAGTCACTTCCCACCATGAACCACCTTCTCTCATTACCTCAGTGTTATACAAAGATAATGCTATGATTTTCTCTGTGTATCATGACTTTGAAAACTTTGAAAAGCACTGCCTTTGGCCAATGGGATAAATGGATCTTGTTCTTATTTGCTGGTGGGTTTCCAGAAGTAGTAGTAGTAGTAGTAGTAGTAGTTGTTGTTGTTGTTCTTCTTCTTCTTCTTCTTCTTCTTCTCCTCCTCCTCCTCCTCCTCCTCCTCCTCCTTCTCCTCCTCCTCCTTTTTTTTTTGGCCTCCCCCCATCTGCCTACAGCAAAGGACAAAGTCAGCCTTGGACCAGTGACCTTGCCACTTGCCTGATGGCTAGATGGCTAGTTGGTTGTATATGTTAAGAGAAAATTGTTAGCAAAACTTTAGTCAGTGACCAGCTCTGACCCTAGCACAGTGTATCTGCTGGAAGGAATGGTACCCTGGTCAACACTGGGACATTGAGTACAGCTCATCAGGTTGGGAGTATCCAGGTCCCTATACCAGTCACCCCCTTCCCCGCTCCCCTCTATTCTTGAAGAAAAAGGAATGTAAATCTTTGCTGCCCAGATTGGACAAGGCCAGTGTTCAGTTCTCATAGAGTAGTAGACTCATGAGTACCCCACCAATGCAGCAAATTCAGGGTTTGCACTGTTGCTGCACAAACACAGGTGTGCACACACATGCACATGCCCACCCACCCATCCTGAAAACTTTTTATAAAATTCACTTGTAAAATATTCCCTCTAAACCTATGCCCTAGATTTTGTGCTTTGTTTTGTTTTGGTACCAGGGATTGAACCCAGGGCCATTCTACTTCTGAGCTATACCACCAGCCCTTTTTATTTTTTACTTGAAATAGGATCTCGGTAAGTTGCTGAGAGTCACACTAAATTTCTGAGGCTGGCTTCAAACCTTCGATCTTCCTGTCTCAGCCTCCCAAGTACTGGGATTACAGGTTTTTAAACAAATAACAGATTCACCAGTAGTGTCTTGCACACTGTGCCTGGCACACAGGAAATGCTGTTGAATGGGTTTTGTTTAGTCTTTTTCTTGATGACCTGGGGCAATGCAGCTGCCCAGGCCTGCTGCAGCATGAAGGCCAAATATTGTGAGTCATCAGGTGCATGGTTGACACCTTAGAGCTGAACAACCTGCCTCTTCCAATCTGGGCAGCAAAGACTTACATCCTTTTCCTTCCAGGCACAAACCAGACTGATTTTCTAGACTAGTTACTAGGGAGGAAGTAAGAAGGAGCCAGATTAACAGAAGGGCCACCCCTGCTTTCCTCCCATTGGTACCTCCTTCCTAATCCCGCATGTCAGTCATCTCAGGGTACTTGGGGAAATGCAGGTTCCTGGGCTCCATTTGCGGCTTACTGTCTAGCTCAGGATGCGAGGGGAATCTTCCGTTTTAATCAGCATCCGGGCAGTCCACATGCGCCTCGGTTTGGGCACCTGAGCAGTCCTGTGAAATGTCAACAAGCAGGGCTGTGGGTGCCATCGCGCACTCTGGCGGCCGTCTGGTAAAGCCAGTCTTCTCTTATTGACTCTGGCATGATTCGCTTTGCCTGGGACAGTAAGACTGACTGTACTCGTCTTTGATCTGTCGTGATGAACAGTGTCATTGGGAAATGCCAAGGTCGTTTTTACTCTGTTGTTTAATCGTATTTTCATGTTTCCCTCCTCATACAAGAAAGGACTTTTATTATAATAAACCTCATAGTCTATTTGTTTGTTTGAAAAATTAATGACGTATTTCATAGAAGATTCAGGGAATTTCTTACAAGGTTAGCATGTGAAAATATGTCCCACTTTACTGTGAGCAATTCTTGAGAGCAATTGCAAAAGGAGCCCATGTTTGTAAATGTCAGTTCCCGCAGCCCAGCTCGTGAGTTCCATAGATCTCTTTTCAGGGGCTTATTTTGGCTCTACAAACTTGGTAGTTTCTGAGCCAAGCATGGTGGCGCACCCTTGTAATCTTAGTAACTTCGGAGGCTGAGACAGGAGGATTGCAGGTTCAAGGCCAGTCTCAGCAATTTAACGAGGCCCTCAGCAACTTAGTGAGACCTTGTTTCAAAATAAAAAAGGAAAATAGGGTAGATTGCCCCTGGTAGTTTCTGTTAGTCACGTAACTGAAAATGGTTTAGTGCTTCGTCTGGGAGCATCTTTATAGCAAATAATTGTCAACATTAAAATATTTTAGGTGAATTTCCAAAAGACAGAGTACAAGCTTCCCATGTGGCCAAGAATTATTACAAGAATTATTACAACCTGCAGTCTTTTCTTGTGTCTGTGCAGCTGTAATAGCGATTTTTCTTGTGATCGATCTCCTTCATAGAGACAGGACGTCTCTGTGTCCCTGAGCAGGCACCCCCGGCCAGCACACAGTGCCCATGCCATGCGTCCCCTTGGCTGGAGGACAACCATGTGCGGGTTATTCTAAAGTTGAGGGACTCTTTTATTAGGCCAATGCAGAAAATAAACATTTCCAAACAGAAACATTTATTCACAATCAAATGTGTTGTTATGATCTTCATTTAAAATTTGAGCATACTAGCCAGCCATGACTGTCATCCCCGTTACTGGGGAGGCTGAGGCAGGAGGATCACTGGAGCCCAGGAGTTCAGGGCCAACCTGGGTAACATAGCAAGACCCCATCTCTTAAAATATAAACAGATTAATAAAATAAATTTGAGCACTTAAAAAAAATAAACCTCCAGCCGGGCATGGTGGCACATGCCTGTAATCCCAGTACTTGGGAGGCTGAGACAGGAGGAGCACAGGTTCAAGGACAGCCTCATCAATGTAGTGAGACCCTGTTTCTAAACAAAAACATAAAAAAGGGATAGGGGAGGCTGGGAGTGTAACTTGGAAGTAGAATGCTACTGGTTTCCATGCCCCAATACCACAATTTTAAATTTAAAAATTAAAAAAAAATAAAGCTCCTATGAGTCGTTTCGTAAAGTCACATTGAAAGATATCTCATCGGCCCGCTGAACATCATCAGTGGGCTCTGCTGGAAACTGAGGCATGATGATAGAAGAGTCCTTCCTGTCTGCCACATCTACCAAACAGTTTGTTCTACTACTGTGAAGTTTCCTATTAAACTACCTTTTCTTTTCATTAAAAATACAGGATGTATGTCCTCAATTAGGTGAATTACCAGTATTCAGCATCTGAAAGATTACTCTCAAGATGCCTGTGAACAGAAAGTAGCAAGTTTGTCCCCAGCAGCTGGCTAAAGCGGATGCACTCTGCCCTCCATGCTGGCCTCCGGCTGGTGCCCGATGCCCCTGGGGGCATGAGAGGGCGTGGCAGGGGATAAGAAGGCAGGTGTTCTCTTACAAAGTGTGTGCTTTTCATGCAGTCATATTCCAAAGGCGCAGAAGCTCCAGCTGGGTGGCAAAAGAAAATGTTAAAAAAAAAACAAAAACTAATGTTTCCGTCGCACGCTTGTATCAACTATTTGCTGGACTGTCTGAATCTAATCAAGACACAGTGTCAGTGGGAATGACACTGTCCCTGGATGCCGGCTTCCTGCTGCTGCGCGAATGCCACGTGTCAGGTTGCTTAGTAATGACGTTGCTATTTATCGTTTTGTGGTTGTAATGATTATCTTTGCTCTTACACAACTTTTCCTATCATGATCCCCATATTGAGAACCTAAGTTGCAGCCATTCATAACAGCTAACTGCAGCTTTCAAGCAGTGGCAATCCTTGCCGGGCCTGGAGGGGAGGGCTTCATAACTGAAAGGTGAATTTCTGCTCGCCCAAACTTGTCTCCGTGGCTGGAGCCGCGTGAGCTCCAGGACTCCCACCCAGCCTCATTAAGCTTGGCGAGGCCCCGCGCCCTCCAAAAATTGATCTTTTAAAAACAACTTAGAAGGCCCCGAGGGCTTAAGAGTTAACCTAAAAAATAAAAACCCTTCAAATCTCAAAGCATTTCAGTCAATATAAAAGAAAAAAATGGAATATCTTTTAAGTATATCCCCTGATCTGTAATCGTAGGGGCCCTAAGGAAGGTCCTTCAGTAAAACATCATCATTCTGATGACACACGGCAGAAGGAACAAGATGGCATGAAGACTGAAGTTCAGAGAGCATTCTTGGGTGAATTTAAATGGACTGGATGCCAGGCACAATGACACATGCCTGCAATCCCAGTACTTACAAGGCTGAGACAGGAGGTTCACAGGTTCAAGGCCAGTCTCAGCAATTTAGCATGATCCTGTTTCAAAATTTAAAAAAAAAGTAAAAGGGCTGGGAGTGTAGCTCAGAGGTAGAATGCCCCCGGGTTCAATCCCCAGTACCAATAAGTAAATAAATTGACTGGAATAAAGGTTGTAACAACCAAGGAAACCCAAGGAGCCATTTAAAATAAGTACAGTTCCTTTCTTCATCCTGCTAGGTGGCTGTGATTAGAAAGGCTGAACCATAGAGACATGCTTCGTATTTCCGAGTCTGTGGTATGCCCGGCTCTTGAGGAACCCATTTATAATCTTTTATGCTGATTTAAAAGCTCAGCAAAAATCTTTCTTGCCCAGCGCTCTGAATGAAGTGAGAAGGACAAGAAGTTATGGGAAGCAATGGTATCAAATGACTACTAATGCTTTTCAACTTCTATATGTGATCACCTTAAAAGAAAGAAAAACTACCCCAAAGAACTGAAACCAAACTACCAGACTAATGCATGTGTGTCTATATTTATAGCTGCACAATCCACAATTGCCAAACTTTGGAACCAGCCAAGGTGTCCATCAACAGATGAATGGACAAGACTATGGAATATGTACACAATGGAATTTTACACAGCCATAAAGAAGAACAAAATTATATCATTTGCAGGGAAATGGAGGGAACTGGAGAACATTATGCTAAGTGAGATTAGTCAGTCACAAAGAGTGACAAGTCGATGTTCTCTCTAATATGTGGAAGCTAGGGAGAATGGGACTTAGAAGGGACTCCAGACAAAGAAAGAGAAAACTTTAGATGAGCAAAGAAGGCGACCTAACTGAGGGAGATGGGAGGAGGGAAGAGGGAAATACACTAATGCACACGATGTGTGTACACAAACTTATCAGAGTCAATCTCTATGCTGAGCACGGAAAGGAGGGAAGGGGGAGGGAATAGGGTGGGATTTGAGGGAGGGCTAAATGAGCTATGTGTGCATGCATGCTTCTGCTACCCTGACACTTATCAAAATGTATGATTACAATGCACCAATAAATGAAATGAAAGAAAAAAAGAAAAGTATATTTAAAAAGAAAAGAAAAAAATATATATATATATATGAGAAATTCTTATTAGCTAACAATTTTTTTCTTTAAATGATGTGCAGGCTAGGGCTTGGTTCTCTTTCTTTGTTGGAAGGGGTAGACAGCAATGCCTGTTGCTGTGCCTGTTGTCCAAGGTGCCTGTGGACCAGCTTGGTGCCTCTGGGTAAATTCTTGAACTGTGCTAACCGCCTCAGCCCAGCCGGGCGTGGACGATTGCACAAGGCGCACACCTACAGACCGCGCATTGTGGGCCCTGGTGCTGGCAAGGGTGGAATGCTGTCACCAGCCTCCTGGGTATTTCCCAACCCTACACGCCCGCAAGTGTTGTCTTTGAATCCTGATCCGATAGAAACTGAGTACTTTTCACATGTCATTTTGACTTGGTGACTATTTAAGTAACTTGCAACATAAATTAGAAATCTTGAGTGCCACAGCCGGGCGTGGTGGTGTACACTTGTAATCCCAGTACATGGGAGGCTGAGACAGGAGGATCCGGGTTCGCGGCCAGCCTCAGCTACTTAAGCCCTCCCCAACTTAGTGAGACCTTGTTTCAAAATATAGAATAAAAAATAGGGCTGGGGGTGTAGCTCAGAGGTAGAACTCCCCTGGGTTCAATCCCCAGTACCGCAAAAAAAAAAAAAAATCTTGAACGTCTCAGAGTATAAAGCCAAGCAGGCATATCATCCATCATGATTTGAACCAATTTCAGCTTTCTTCTCTTAAGGAGAAATTCATCCCCCACCCTTTTTTTTTTTCACTACTAGAGAATTGAACCCAGGGGTGCTCTACCACTGAGCAACACTCCCATCCTTTTTATTTTGAGACAAGGTCTTGCTAAATTGCCCAGGCTGGCCTTGAACTTGCAATCCTCCTGCTTCAGCCTCCCGAGTGGCTGGGATCACAGGCATGTACCACTGAGCCCAGTAAGAATTCCTTCTTTTAAGGACTCATAGTCCTGAGGCTAAATCTCCTCCCTTTGGCTCTGTCATGGTAAAGTCTACTTTGTGAATGTGCTTTTAAGCTTCCCAAGTCACTCTGAAGTCAACAATGACTTCAGAGTAAATTATTCATCTTCATTCATTCAACTTCCTTTCCATACTCTAAATATTTAAATGGCACTCTGAGCCAGGTGTGGTGGTGCACACCTGTAATCCCAATACTTGGGAGGCTGAGACAGGAGGATCACAGGTTTGAGGACAGCCTTCAGCAAGTAATGAGACTCTCATCAACCTAGCGACACCCTGTTTCAAAATAAAAATAAAAAATAGGACAGGGAGTGTAGCTCAGAGGTAGAATGCTTCTGGGTTCAATCCCCAGTACCAAAAGAAAAAAAAATTAAAATTAAAAAAAAATAAATGGCACTCTGTTGCTGTGTAAGACCCTTGAATGATGTCAGTAGTTGAAGGTGTGTGTGTGTGTGTGTGTGTGTGTGTGTGTGTACCGAGCAGTGTGGAGGTAGGAAGGAGTCAGGGTAGACTGTTATTTTCTTCCATCCATCTTCTGTTAGGTGTTCAGAACGCATTTATCCAGGCTCTAGGTAAATGGTATGTATTTCGTTGCTGTTTTCATTAGACATTGGTAAGCCTCTGGTCTTTCACTTATGACTATCGAGCAAAAGATTTAAATGCTTTCATTGTATGCTGCTGTTTTGCTGACATGATTACAAGTGGGAAAAACTGTCAAGTTGAAAATAGAAATCGCTGGCTTGGCCATCATCCTCTCCTATAATTAATACGATGCTTTTACTTGAAGTGACGACCATGACATATTGTAAGCGAGTCCCAGCAGTCTGGAACACGAAAACACCAAAGGAAGTGGGGGGCTCCATCCTGTGTCCTCACAGATGATCACAAGTCCCCGAGACAGCGGGCCACTTGGAGAGTGGGCCACAGCAGCTCCAGGGGAATGGGCCCAGAGTCGGCTCCATTTGGGAGAGAGACGGATGATAGGGATGGAAGAATAAATGTTTCATCAGACGGGAAGGCGCTGGCCCCACAGTTAGGATTGCCAATACCAAAGAGCCCAGGAATAAGGACAGTCTTCAAATATAGTTTAAATCTCTTGGGATCAGGCGTGGTAGCGCATGCCTGTATTCCCAGCACTTGGGAGGCTGAGATAGAAGAATTGCAGGTTCGAGGACAGCCTCAGCAACTTAGACTCTCAGCAACCTAGAGAGACCCTGTTTCAAAACAAACAAACAAAAAAATTTAAAAAGGGCTGGGGTGTAGCTCAGAGGTAGAATGTCCCTGGGTTCCATCCCCAGTACCCCCCCCCAAAAATTCCTTGTGAATGCCTGCAATAGAGTTCCTCCTGTCACCAGAAAACTGGAGCACAATTGCAAGACGAAGAAAGACTGGCATGAGGCACCAGAGCAGGGAAGGAGCTGGAGTCTGGGACAGATGGACATTCAGGATCAAGGACAGCGCGTGTGCCTAAGTTTGGTGTTGGCTTCGTTTGTTTTTGTTTTCTGCAATGCTGGGATGGAGCCCAGGGCCCACACGTGCTAAGCAAGCTCTCTACCTCTGAGTTGCACTCCCCAGCCCTTAATGTTAGTATGCTAAAGTTTTTTGGGTGGTTGAGGGGCAGCATCGTGAATGGGCTGGCCCTAGCTCTTCAGGGAAGGAGACAGGATGGCTCAGCATCTTCAGCAAGCTACTTGATGGCTCTGTGCCTCAGTTTCTTCGTTAGTATAATCAAAATACTATTTGTGAGTGCTTGAGAGAGCTGTGGTAAAGATTCAAGCAGATAATCTGTACAGTTTTTAGTAGGGTGCCTAAGACAAACTCAATAAATGTTAGCTAGTATAGCATGTTTTTTTCTCTGAATAGTAATTATTATGATAGAGTGGAAAATATATTCTAGAGTTTTAAATCAAGAGAAAGGACTAAGGTGTATATCGTAAATGCCTCCCAACATAGAACAGATCGTGGGGAGGCGGGAGGGGTGGCTGTGGGGGCAGGTTCGTGTGCTCATACTTGACTGACCAAATAAAAAACAAGAGGAAGCCTAAACAGAAACCGTGCTTGGAAACAACCAACCGGGCTGCCAGGGAGGCTAGGGTCTGATCCTAGATGGAGCTTAGAAGAATAGTCCTTTGCCCTAGAAAACATTTGAAAGCAGACACAGAGCAAGTCCAGGTGATCTGGAAAGTTTTTTTCCAGTTCAACAGAAGTTTATGTAGAGTCACAGTTCAGATTGGGGGCATAGCACTTGATCTAAGAATGAACATCTGCCAGCATTTACTAAGGGCGGGCGGGCACGGCGCTTCACAGAGGCGTGGACCGACCCAGGCGGTAAGGGAGCGGGCCCAGGCCGGCCCGGCAGCCCAGCTGCCTGACATGAATTCTGGTATCATGGTTTATTTGCTAGCCACAGTGTCCTTACCTGTAAAATGGGGAGAAGAGTACCAACCTTATCGTGTTGTATAGACTCGGTACCAGGCCTTGCACACAGTGAACACTAAGTTAATTTAGCTCTTGATAGATGTCCATTTATTCTACATAAGAATTCTTTGAAGCCGGGCATGGTGGCACATGCTTGTAATCCCAGTACTTGGGAGGCTGAGACAGGAGGATCGCAGGTTCACAGCCAGTCTCAGTAACTTAGTGAGACCCTCTGCAACTTAGTGAGACCCTGTTTCCAAATACATAAAAAATAGGGCTGGGGAGCCGGGCGTGGTGGTGCACGCTTGTAATCCCAGTACTTGGGAGGCTGAGACTGGAGGATCTGGGTT
>PVJS01025599.1:0-27724 GCA_004027185.1 Glis glis
TCTCTCTCTCTCTCTCTCTCTCTCTCTCTCTCTACTTAGTGAGGCCCGCCGCAACTTCTTGAGACCCGGTTTCAAAATAAAGTATAAAAAAATAGGGCCGGGGGTGTAACACGGAGGTAGAACACCCCTGGGTTCAATCCCCGGCACCGCAAAAAAAAAAAAAAAAAAAAAAATAGGGCTGGAGGTGTAGCTCAGAGGTAGAACGCCCCTGGTTTTAATTCCCAGTACAAAATAAATACACACATACATACATAAATAGAAAAGAAAGAAAAAAGAAAATATTACACTTTAAAGTCAATAAAATGTTTTAGAAATAATAAAAATTATCAGCCACATTATAAAACTGCTATATAGCTGTGCCTAAAATTTTTTCTCATTGTTTAATTTTTTAATGGAATTTTAAAAGGATCCGCTCAGCCTCCCTGGCGTTCTCTGCATGCACCAGACACGCTCTTGCCTTTTCCAGATCTCTCTCCCTGCAGCTCTGTTCTCTCAGATACTTTTTTGGCTAACTCCCTCACCTCCTTCAAGTCTTTGTTCAACTCTCACCTCCTGAGGTCCAGCCTGTCCACACTACTTTTTTTTTTGCAGTACTGGGGATTGACCCCAAGGGCATTCTACCTCCGAGCTACACCCCCAGCCCTATTTTTTATTCTTCATTTTGAAACAGGGTCTCACAAAGTTGCGGAGGGCCTCACTAAGTAGCTGAGGCTGGCGGCGAACCCGGATCCTCTGGTCTCAGCCTCCCAAGTACTGGGATTACAAGCGTGCGCCACCACACCTGGCCTGTCCATACTACTTAAGAGCACACGTTATCTTCTTCCTACCCCAGCCCTCTGCGTCTCCCTTGCCCAACTCTACCTTCTCTTTCACTCACAGAACTTTTCAGTTTCTAATATATTATATAATGTATACATTTGTTGTTTGTTGACTGTCTCCCTTACCAGAAGGTAAGCTCCACTGTGGTTGAGATCTTTGCCTATTTTACTTATAATATATCCCAAATCTAGTATGATGCCTGACACATAGCAGCTGCTCAAGGTGTTTGTCGAATATGTGAATGAATAAATAAATTATACTATGCACATTGTTTTGCATCTGAGCTTTCCACTCAATGCTATACTCATTTGATAACTGTAGTTTGGAAATATCTTATCAACACATACATTTATTTCATTATTTTTTAAAGCTTATTATCTCATTGGAGAGCTATATCATAATTTATATAACCAGTTCTATTTAGGCTGTTTCTAGTTCTTTGGGATTTTTGTTGTTGTTGTTTTTACAAATAATATCATAATGACAATCTGGTCCATATGTTATTTTGTATGTATACGAATATATATAGGATAAATTCCTAACAGCAAAATTTCTGAATCAAAAGGTATATGTTTAGCTTGGCGTGGTGGCGCACACTTGTAATCCTAGTACTTGAGAGGCTGACACAGGAGGATTGAAGGTTCACTAGCCTCAACAATTTAGTGAGACCCTGTTTCAAAATAAAATAGGGATGAGGGTGTAGCTCAGAGGTAGAACATCCCTGGGTTCAATCCTCAGTACCACACACACACACACAAAAGTATATGATTTTTAATAGATATTGCTAAATTGAATGTCATAGAACTTGTAGTCATTTATGCTTCCTCTAGCGATGTACAAGTGTTTGTTTTTTCATACTTTCACCAACATTTTTTTTTTTTTTGCAGTGCTGGGAATTGAATCCAGGTCCTCACACATGCTAGGCAAGTACTATACCACTGAGCTATATCCCGAGCCCCTCTCCAACAGTTATATATATATATACACATATATACACATATATATTTTTATTGTCTTTACTGGTCTGATAGATTAAAAAAACATAAGTTCTCAGTGTAGTTTAATTTGCATTTCTCTTATTTTAAGTGGTTGGAAAATCGATTCATGTTTCAATGATTACTGATTATTTTTATATTTTCTGTTTATATTTTTATCTATTTTTCTGTGGGGTTGTTGTTGATCTATTTCTTACTAACTCCTAGGTATTCCTTACTTAGGATAGACTAGCCCTTTGTCTGTAATAGAGATGCAGATATTTGTGGTTTGTCTTTTGACCTTGCTTATAATTTTTAACTTAGCAGAATTTTTTTAAAATTATGAAGTTTAATTCACCCATTTTTAATTAATACTCCCTCCCCTTGGTTTTATTATCAATCACAGAAGGCCCTCCTTAATCTGATTTATTTAAAATTTTTCACACTTTTCTCGTCAGACTTTTGTGCTTTTATTTTTACTTTTGATTCACCTGGGATATATTTTGATGTATTGTGAGGGAGGACCCAATCACTTCTGCCCTCAATGACTATCCAGTTGCCCCAAGGCATCAATTGAATAAGTCATCTTCATCTACTACTTCAGAATGCCATCTTTGCCATACACTAAATTAATCAATGCATAAGTGCACTTGTGTCTGTGGAAATTCTACTCAGTGCTATGATTCTTGAGTTTATTCATACTCAGGACTACTGTTTCAGACTCTATTGGTTTATAGTGAAAAGGCTAGTGCCCCATCATTATGTTTATTGTACGAATTTCCCTAGGTATTCTTTCTGCTTTTTTCCCCAAATTTTGGATCAGTTTGTCTGTTACCTCTCAAACAATGCCAAGACCAAGACCAGCAGCAGCCATGGCAGCAGTAGCCCCCACTCCACCCCACCCTGCAGTATTTTTGCAGGCTCCTAGTGCACTCACACTTCTCAGTTCCAATCTCACGTGTTGATCACTGATGTTAGTCTTCTTCCAGTTTGTCTCTGAGTTGGTTCTTTCTGGACTTCTGGCTGCAGCTGCTAGCTTAGTTCTGCTTCTGTCACTGGTTTGGGCTATTCTGAATTCTATTCCTCAGGAAACCTGAAGTCCTTTATTCATTTTTTCCCCTGTATCAGTTCATGCTACAGCATAATTTAAAGAAGTTTGTTCAAAATCATAATTATAAGGGATTTATCAGAGTACACTTTTCAGCAACTTCTTTTAGATGGAAGTCTTATAATCTTAGAACAATCTTTCATTACAACTCAAACTATATTTTGTGATACTGACCTTTAAGTTTATAAGTATACTTTCTACTTCAGTTCTGTAAGATTTATACAAACAACTGGTTCTATGCAACCACACACATGAAGTGCATATTCTACCCTGCAGCTTTCCATTCTTTAGCAATGTTCTTAACATCTAAAGTCAGTAAATGTACTCCACCGAGCAAAAGAGAAAAAAGGAATTGAGTAGAAGAATCTTACATTAAATGTCAGCAGGCATTTTATAAGATTAACTTTTTAAATCTAAATTAAAAGTTCTACCTACAAAATACTTTAAAGCATACAATCATAAACTATAACTTACACACATATATGAATACTTAAAAACTAAAGAAACCAAATATGATCAAATTGACACATTTAAAAAATTAGAATAAATGCCTGTAGGATCTGGCTAAGAAATACAAGACTATGTATATCTTGTAGTCTCTTTTTTATGGGGATGGAAAATACTAACAGGTAGAGTACTCTTTGTGTCAGGTATGCTTTCTACTGAGTCCTTACTGTGACCCTATGGGTTAGGTATAATAATTATTTCCATTTCGTAGATGAAGAAACCTTAGACTTAGTAAGCAATTTGTCCAAAGCCACTTATTAACTGACAGACCATGATTCACACCTAAGCAGCCTGATTTTAAACCACTCTACTACTACTACACACAAATGAGGAGACAGAATTGAAACATTTGAATAACTTCCTATATAGGGCCATTATGAATAATTCTTTTTTTTTTTTTTGCGGTACCGGGGATTGAACGCAGGGGCGTTCTATCTCCGCGCTACACCCCCGGACCTATTTTTTTATGCTTTATTTTTGAAACCGGGTCTCACGAAGTTGCGGAGGGCCTCACTAGGTAGAGAGAGAGAGAGAGAGAGAGAGAGAGAGAGAGGAGAGAAGAGAGAGAGAGAGAGAGAGAGAGAGATCACGCGCGCACGCGTGAGTGCTGAAGTTGGCCGCGAACCCGGATCCTCTGGTCTCCGCCTCCCAAAGTACTGGGATTACAAGCGTACGCCACCACGCCTGGCTGAATGATTCTCTTAAAATCAGCTTTATTGGGTATAATATACATAAAATAAAAATTTCCAATATTAAGTGTACAATTAGGTGCATCTTGAAAAATGCATAGTGTAGTGTAATCATCACCAAAATAGGACACTTCTATCGTCCCCAAAATTTCCCCTAATCCCCTTCATAGTTGGTCTCCTCACCCCCAATATTCCTGGCTCTTGGCAACCACTGGTCTCCTTTCTGTCATGAGAGTTGCTTCTTTTAAAATTTTGTGTAAAATGAATCATATAGTAGTAGTTTTTGAAGATTAATTTTTAGATTTACATAATGCATTTGGGATTCCTTTTGTGATTACATTATATTAGCAAGTTATTCCTTTTTATTGTTGAGTAATATTCCATTGTATGAGTGTGCCACAATTTGTTTATCTATTCACCAATTGATGGACATCTGGGCTATTTCCATTGGGGGCAATTATAAATAAAGGTGCTACCTATGAGCATTTGAGTACATGTCCTTGTGTGGATGTATGCTATAACACTAGTAATATGCCTTCTGGGTCACATGGCAAGTAATACAAAAAAGGTTCTTGATGAAAAGATGATGATGGTATGCATATGATTGCTTTTTGTTAATTGATCCAAGGAACCTAAAAATTATATTAATATGAAAGGATATCTTTTATTTTTAGTTACTTACTGCAGTAATGATTTCTTTCACCTCTTATTCATAAATAACTAAAGGACACTAAATTACTCTATTAATTTTAAGAAATTAAGGGATAAAATGCAAAGCAAAGTGTGATTTTTAGGCTAAACTTAGCGTACTTGGTCTCCCTGGAACTGGTGACTGCAATTGTTGGATTTTCTTTTATATCCCCTGAGGCTTTTTCTAAAGAGGCTGGAATCATCTTGGTACTTCAGAGGACCCAGAAATGATATTTTGGTGAGTAGGAATCTGTTGGTCTGAACCAATATGGGAAACAACCACACACTTTGACTATCTGACAACCTTGAGAAGAAAAAAACATGTGAAAACTAGAAAAATTTTCTTTGAGATTGTAGAATCCACTTTGCATGATCTAATCAGATTTTCAATCAAGTCATTTCTTTACTAATGTGGAGAGGATTTAGCACTCTGTAAGAATATCAGCCAGGTAAGCGGCTACTGATGGCAAGTGTCAACACTCACCAAAATAGCTAGTATCCATTATGAAGTGGGGTGCAAGCTCATTAATGCTGCTTCTCCAGCCTTCAAACATAGTATAACAAATATATTTATTGTCTTTCCATCTACTTAGCTGTGTTCTCTAAGGGTAAGAACTACTGCCTACCTTATGTGCCAAGGACCCAAGTATCTAACCCAGCACCTGACATTTGCTTCCTGATTCATGGTGAATAAACAAAATCAATAATTAATAGTACATATGTATAATTAAAAGATACAACATAAAATTAAAAGCTACAATCTAATTAAGAGCTGCATTCATAGAATCATCTATGGATAATTCTATTATGTAATTAAATAATATTCATTAAAATGGGTGAATGATAACCACAGTGGGTAAGATGAAAAGTTCCTATGATAAGAGATATCATGTGTGATTAAGAGTAGGCAGACAGATAGGATAGAATCCTGACTTAGCCACTTACCAGCTTAGCAAACTTGGGGAAAACATTCAGCCTCATTGTGCCTCAGTTTTCATGATTTTCAGGTAAAATGGGAGTTATAACTGCCCTCATGTCATACAGATCTGGGGAGGATTAAATGAGTTAATATTATATATGATAAATACTTAGAGTGGGCCGGGCGTGGTGGCGCACGCTTGTAATCCCAGTACTTTGGGAGGCGGAGACCAGAGGATCCGGGTTCGCGGCCAGTCTCAGCTATCTCGCTCTCTCTCTCCCTCTCTGTCTCTCTCTCTCTCCCCTTAGCGAGGCCCTCCGCAACTTCGTGAGACCCGGTTTCAAAATAAAGTATAAAAAATAGGGCCAGGGGCGTAGCGCGGAGGTAGAACGCCCCTGCGTTCAATCCCCGGTACCGCAAAAAAAAAAAAAAAATACTTAGAGTGCCTTTTACATAGAAGTAGATAATAAATGCTAGCTTTTAAAATGTGTCAGAATAATATATAATAGAGATTAAAGTAAAGTACAGTAGGACATTAGGGTACAGAATCCATCATTTTCTAGGTGTATGACCCTAGGTAAATTAATCTTGATAAATTTCAATTTCCTCCTGTGCAAAGTAAGAATAATTAATTAGTCCTTACCTCTGAGGGTTGTCGAAAGAATTGCAGACAATGTGGATAAAGCCAGTGCCTGACATGAAGCATTCGTCAGTTTGGAACTATGCTGTCTCTTTTTTATGTCTAGCCATGGAAAATTGAAGTTATAACATGCAGTTGCTATCAAGGGATAATCTTAACTCTATTCAACTCGATGTTACAATGTTTCTATTTGGAACTAACTGGAGTAAAAAGACTCATTTTCAATCCTGCATTTGGAAATCAATCAAAAATGTGTTGAGTGATTCTTCAGTTTCAAATGGAGTCTCAGAAAAATGGAGTCAGGGGATACATAACCCTGAAGGGCCCGCATTCCTTTATCAGGTTGCCGTGGGCAGCAGTTGAAGGAAGCAGGGGTAGCGCTCACAAGCTGCCTTGGCTTACTAGAAACAAACGCTTGGTAGAACTCTTCCCCTTCCTCTGCGGAGCCATTTCAGTCAAGCACAAAGAAGGGTTTATTACACGTAACAGAGTGTTAGACTCCTCTGATCTGTAAATGAACCTAATTTTGCCAATGCTATGATGTTGTAAGGGCTCCCCGTTTTAGAAAGGACCCCTCGCTCCAGCCACGGGACTCAGTGCCGACCCAGGAACTCTCAGGAGACCAACTTGCTGCAAACGCACGAGGTTTATTGAAGAAACCAGTGCACTGGGGCTCGTATCTCACGCAGGAGTAGAGGAGCTCGACCCTCAGCAAGGGGAGACGAGGGTATTTAAAGATACAACCGCAGAAGAAAAAGGGGGGGTAGGGCAAAGCGAGGTACGTGGAGGAATTTTTACAAGCTTATTTTTACCATTCTGTTGTTAAACATCAGTGATTAACCAATTCCTACAACAATGTTGTTTATCGTGATCCTATCTCATATCTACTAGTGGTTAGCTAGTTCCTGGAGCAGCCTGCCTCTAGGGCAAAGGTCAGGGGCGAGGCTGTGTTTCTAGTAGAGCTGGCTTAATGAAGGTCTAGGGGTCTTAATATTTCAGGAGATGGTTCTTTCAATGTCTATGTTGTTTCAGTGGAAATAAAGCCCCTAAAGCTAGACCAGGCAAACTTTAAATAGGCCAAGTGGAATCAAGTTAAAGAAAGAAGCCATTGGAGGGACTTTGTAACATAAAGGTCCAGTGATTACGAAGCAGCCCGCCCCTCTGCGCTTTGCGCCTGGGATGGGCTTTCTCCATCCGTCTGAGAGATGCTATATATCTGTTTCCCCACATAGAGATCCCTTCTCTCTAAAAACAAAGTTCATTTCTTGGTAGAAAAACTTCCCGAAAATTAAAACGCAGTAATTTCTTAGAGTTCTCAGGCCAAGTTCCCAGAAAGCCTCGAGGAATTAACACAGCATCCTAATGATCAGAAGCCACAGAACTGCATGCATTCTGCTGCACAGGTAGCATCTAAGATGACCAAGGAAGATGCACTTGTATAAGCTCTAACGAAAACCTCTACAATGTTTACAATCTTAATAACTTATACAGGGCTATATCGAAGGTCTATAATGGTATCTGTCATTGTACTCAAAGTAAATGGCACCAGGAGAATTATTAGTGTTTTCTTGAGTCAGATTATGCTGAAAATTGGTTCACTTGGGGAATCTTTCCTTTTGAAAATAGCCTGATTTAATTTGTCTCAGTCAAGTTTCACTAGAAAACCTTGGTGTAAGGGTCTTACTGAGATTTCAGAAACATACTGACTTTGAATTTTCACTTGATTTTGAGGTTCTCACCTTTAAGCTACAGGGCAATTGATCTCTCCCAGAACCCTGGGGAATCTGTTGTTTTTGATGTTAGAATGGTGGAAGGGAGTTGCAGGGTTTGCTCCTCCACACATTGATCCCTGGGGCTCAGCATCAGAAGGATTCGTCTGCTCATGCAGGGAACAGTGTCCTGTTCTGGTCCCCTTCATTCTTGGTTACCAGTCTGCACTCACAGGAAGGGCTAGGGTTCTGCACAATAATTCAGAATTGCCCTGCTACAAATGTAATGTATTTTGAAAGCAGCACATCCTTAATACCTACTCAGTGTTTACATAGAAACCAAAGTGGACTGATGTGCTGTTGTGAAGAACACATGGGCTTACCAGTCAGACAATTCTGAGATCTTCAGCAAGTGATTTTACTTTCCCAAGTCTCAGTTTCCTCCATTTCCAAAATGGGGGAAATAGTAGGTACCTTCCAGATAGCTGTGAGATTTCAACAAGATGACAGTTAATATGGCACCTACTATAAAATCTAATATATAAGCCAGGCATGGTGGTGCACGCTTGTAATCCCAGTACTTGGGAAACTAAAACAGAAGGATCACAGGTTCGCAGCTAGCCTCAGCTACTTAGTGAGGCCCTCCGCAATTTAGTGAGACCCTGTTTCAAAATAAAGAATAAAAAATAGGACTGGGGGTGTAGCTTGGAGATAGAATGCCCCTGGGTTCAATCCCCAGTACCAAAATAAAAAAAAAGACTAAAATCTGATAGATAGCAGATGCTCAAGATCTGATACATAGTTGTTGCTCTATTTTTCCATTATTTATTTTAGCATCCATCAAGATCATCCTTATCAATATTATAGGAACAAGAGACTGCTGAGAGGCCCAGAAGAATAATGGGATGACTGGGACACTAGAAATATGAATGAAGTCTCATTTTTAATTTACCATCATCTTTTATGTTTATTTACTTATTTTGCTTTTTAAGGCAAAGTATCCATCTACTTTGAACTTTAATTCTCAAGGGTGTATTATCTGGAAGACATTCAAGCTAAAGAGAGAACCATGGGCTAGTGATCAAATCAAGGTGAAGGACTTGGGTAAGAACAATGTTTTAATTGGCCTTGGGCGAGTGGAGCGAGGAGGAGAACGGAGCAAGGCCTCCCCTTTGTGAGTTTTTGCTGACTCCAGACAATGCCCTAAGCGGCCAGTGGGGGCTGGGGTCCAGTCAGCTGATCCTGTGATCACCCCTATGACACAGGGGCAAGAGGCACTGCAGCTGTGGGGGAGAGGGCAGGGGAGGTCTCTGGCTGGCATGGAGCCAGGGGTCAAGGATCAGGATGGGACAAGATCCCTAACTCTTCCCTTCTCAGAAACGTCCAAATTACTTTAAAAGCCCAAAGGAAGTTATTGATTGGAATTGGGGTGGGAGCAGGTACAAGGAAAATTCTAGAAACAAAGTATTAATTTAATTTCTTCCAATCTGGTGAAAACTGAGAAACTAGGTTCCTTTTCCAAATCAAAAACACATTTTCTGCTCTTTTCACACTTCTCAGCACATCACTGATGCCAAAGGAGACACTTAACTACAGCCACGAAGCAAACCCTTCGGAGGAGGGTCCCCACGGCTCCCCCTGGTACTGGGTAATGCCAGCGAATCAGATACAACAATCAATAGGTATAGTCCTCTTTTACCTCTAGATGAGACAAGCCTGTGTGACACAGGACAGACACCTCTGGCAGTGCTCACTGCAGGCCTCACACATGTGCACATCTGGAGAGCAACACCCAGGCACCAAGGTCTGGTGTCCGGGCTGAACCAAATGATGGCTAAAATCACAGACCCCAGAGGCACACCCTCTGCATTGAAATGGGTTCTGTCCCTAACTAGCTTTATAACCTTGAGTAAATGACTTAACCTATCTGTATCTCAGTCTCCTCACTTTAAAATGTCCACATTACTTGTTCCCACCCTAAAAGACTGCTGTGAAAATGAATGAGTTCATCCATAAATGAGTCAATACATAACATGCTCAGCGTGTCTATCCAACACTAGAAAACCTGTGTCTCTTTCATATATCTGTCTGCTGGAACCTTGTAATATTTTGAATCTGGTTTTGTAACTTACTAGCTGTATGCCCTGGGGAAAGTTATTTCATCTCTGTGAGTCTTGGTCTCCCTTTCTTTAAATTGGGAGCAATAATGATTACTTTCAAAAGTGATTATGAGGATTAAATATTAATATGTTTAAAATGCCTAAAACATGTAAATATTTTAGTACCTGGTGGTATTTGTTTTATCATCTGTAAAAACCGGGACAACAACAAACTCTTGCAGACTGTTGTGAGAACAATGCACATGGAAAGCAGTATAAAGCAGTACACTAATGTCATTACTTCCAGCCCTTTGGCCATCAATCAGGATGAATTGCAGCTGTCTTGCAACATCAGGAAGTTAAACCCTGAGGACAGTAGCGCCCATTAGGCAATTGTAAATAAGTTGCTGCTTTTCCAATTAGGAAATCCAAGAGTCAGTGTAAGCAAATCCACCTAAAGCTTGCTTAGGAATACTAATTTTTGATTTACTGAAAGTTGTTTTCCAAGTTTTAAAATCCTTAAGCAAGCAATATAGGTTGGTGATTAATAAGGATGTTACCTTATAGTGGGTAGTTTTTGTGAAGTCTTAATAAATTGGATGTTCTTACATTTTATCTTAGTAAATGTTGACCTGTATTGATCTGGAACATTGTGGTTCTTAAAGGTTTTCTGTATTTTGCCCCACAAGAGACGAGTTCCAGGCATCCCTGGGTTTGAGTATAAACACAAGAGAGCTGCCAATCCCTGGAAGCAGGGCATCTGACCTCTACAGACAAATTTTCCTTTCACACCTGGCAAACACAAGTGAGTCCTTTCTGAAGTATTTCATATAGAGTCCCAGAATTTGAATTCTGTCTTACTGAATTTGAGGGAAATTGCTTCCCCCCCAAAAAATGTTACAGCAGTTCACCAAATTATAATCTCTCTACTAGAAGTTAGCCTAACTTTCTAGGAAGGGAACAATCTAAGAATAGGTACCTAACTTACTTTCACTGTAACAGACCCTTAAATGACTAGGTTAGATGTATAAATGAATGAAGCCTGATGTAGAAGTGTGTTTAGATTTCCTCCAGGGAACATTTCTCCTCGTCATCAGTTTGATTCCTCCCTTTTTCTCTCCTTGATTAGACTTGGCATTCATGGTAACCTGGAATGTGTTTTTGAATATTTTGGTTTTCTACCAAAAGGCTTATAGCCCAATAATACCCAGCACAACACTGTGGATCAACAAGTGGTTTTGAGCTCATTTATTCGGTTTTTGGAATGCTGTCTTTGGTAGTGACATTTCCGCTGAAGACTTCAAGAGTTGTTTCACAGTCCTTAACAACAAGATTGGAAGGTGTTTTCTTTCTTTCTGGCAGAATAAAATCGGCCTGTCCTGGTGAAAGCTTAGGAAAAGTATAATTGATATATTTTTGAAATGCCTCCCTGGTTTCCTGTAATTCCTCCTCCAGAAAATCTTTCCAGTTTGTCATGATTCCCAGTTGCTTTGCTATGGACAGTAGCTCCCCCTGGGTGTTAACCAGTTTATCCATCACGTTGCCAAGAGTGGCCTGATGTGTTCTCTCTGCATTTTGTAGCACTTCCTGCACCTCCTCTTGCTTCTGTCTCTGAGCCATGCCATAGTAGATGTTCATTTCATGTTCCTTTGCCTTTATTAACTGACCCACGTTCACCTTCTGGTCTTTAATAACTGCCACACCAGTATTCATAAGATCCTCCATGACCTTGCTACAAAAAATAATATAGATTTGTAATAATGTGGATTTTGTATAGAGGTATTAGTCACTAAAAACAGAATGATTTTGTCTTTCACCACAGATGTATGAGAAATCTTTACATTGTTGAGATGAGCCGCCAGCCCGAGACAGGTATAGATGAACATTAACTATTAATAATCAATCAAAAAATATTTTTCAGAGCAAGGAGGCTGCCCCTTGACTTCTCTTCTATGGGCTAGGGTAAGGCCACTGGTCTAATGACAACTTTGGGGACCTGAGCCCACCTTGGCCAGAAAAGTATGAATGCATTATGTTTAAAAATGAAGAAATAGGGTTAGAGTTCCAAACTCCTAGAGAAAGTGTTTCTCTATTATCAATCCAGCTGCTCACCTTTAGCCAGAAGAAAGAAAACTCTCCGCATGTTAGTTAGATTTGGCTTTAGTCCTGATTTTATTGGAGTGGTATTCTATGATAGCCATCTCCAACTTTTTGCTCTCAGGATCCTTTTACACTCAAAATTACTGAGGAGCCCAAAGATCTTTTGTTTATATGAATTATAATACTATTGACATTAATAGTATTACAAACTAAAAATAAGACATTTAAAAATATTAACTAACATTTATTAACTAATATGAAATAGCAGTAAATCCATTACATATTTTTATGAAAAACATCTTTAAAGCTATAAATATTTGCTGAGAAGAGTGGCATTATTTTACATCTTTGGAAAAATTGTTTAAAGTCTAGATTAATTTTAAAAAGCTAGGTTTTCATATTATTTCAATATGTTGTGACATCACATATCATAAAACCTCTGGGAAACTCCACTATATGCCTTTTAGAGACCAAGGATGAAAAAGATAGAGGACATCTTGAAATTATCAAGAAAATATCTTTGACTTCACGGATATCCCCCCTTAGATGTCTCAGGGACCCTGAGGGTCCTTGGAGCAACCTTTGAGAAGCACTGTTGAATAATTCAGACCTCTGGTTATAATGCACATAATTATATATCATTTATAGTATCCAACCCTATTGACCTCTTACCTTGTGCCAAGCAAACCAATGAGCTTCTGTGCACATATTAACTCAATGATTCTCAAAAACAATTCTGTGAGGTGGTTCTGTTATTGTGCTTTATTTATTTATTTATTTATTATTTATGTATGTATTTATGTATTTATTTATGTATTTATTTATGTATTTATTTATGTATTTATTTATTTATTTATTTATTTATGTTGTACTGGGGATTGAACCCAGGGGCATTCTACCTCCAAGCTACACCAACCTCAGCCCTATTTTTTATTCTTTATTTTGAAACAGGGTCTCACTAAGTTGTGGAGGGCCTCACTAAGGAGCTGAGGCTGGCCATGAACTTGCAATCCTCCTGTCTCAGCCTCCCAAGTACTGGGATTATAAGCGTGTGCCTGGCTATGCCCAATTTATGATGAGAACACTAAGGCTCAGTGAGGTTCTGTGGCTCATCCAAGTTCACTTAATTAGCAGAATTGGCAAAATCAGTAGCACCGCCCAGGCAGTGTAACTAAGGGCAAAAGCTCTCAGACACTGGGTGAAATCATCCAGTGGATTTCTGGAGTAAACATAGTTGGAAGAGATCCCCTAAAGATTTGAAAATTAAGACATCTGCAAATGTTGGACTCAAATATTTATGACTGTTAATAAAAATCCTCCCTCTCTGCCTCTCAGCCTTTCCACAATTTACCACCTACTCCATTGTCTAAATTCCATATTCCAAGATGCAATCTCTCATTTTCCTTTTCTCATTCTTCTAACTTGACAGACTTCTGCAGTCTTGAAGGTAAGCATCATTTGCCCTTAGCCTGTCTAGTTACCAAGCTATTTTTCTTCCTTTTCCCACCAGCTAGGCTATATCTATGTCCATTATTAATAGCAAGTGTTAATGTTTATTGAGCACTTATTGTGCACCAGGGACTGTGCTAAACATTTTATATGCATTATGTCTCATTTAATTTTCACAAGAACCCACTGAATCTGGTACTATTTTAATTAATTAACTACTATTATTCCTGTGTGACAGGTGATAAAATTGAGGCTTAGAGAAATTAAGTTATTGTTCAATGCCACACAATTGAACAATGAAAGAGTTCCTGCCATTAATCGTTACCTTCCGCAATCTCATGAGAGATCACTATAAATTTTTTGTTGGGAGGGTAACACAATGAATGTAACATTTAAGAATTGTTATTCTGGTAACAGTGAGTGAACTAAATCTTAGTGGGGTGAGACAGAAAGACCAATTAATATCATTTTGTAATATTCTGAAGGTACAATGATGAGGGTCTGAAGTAATGATGAGGGAGAGAGAAGGATACACCCAAGAAATGTCACATAATCATAGCTTCCAGCATTTATGACTGCTAGGATATAGGGATGCAGAAAAAAAGAGAAATAAAACCCAACTTCCTGGTTTTCAACCTGGGTTTTAGGAGAATGGAGGTTCCATTAGTAGAAGTGATGCTATGGATAGAGTTGAGAATGTACTCACACACGCATCCTTAGGATTAGTCTGATGTTTAGAAAATCCTCTGGTTATTGGTAAGATGGTGAAGGTGATGACCAGAGTCCCTGGAGCTCAGGTCAAAGAGAGCTGGAAGGAGGCTTTCTTGGCCCAGTCCCAAGTCCCCAAGGAGACAACTCTGCTTTCTGGGTGTCCTCCACTAGAGCCATAGCTGTGTCATTGGCAGGATGAGCTTCCTGCTGGTTTGGTCTGGATCTCTCCTCTCCTAGACACAGGAAGTGTGTAGCTATGGGCCACTGGAAGTCTCCACAGAGCTGAACTCTGGTAAACCTGATCCAATGATATCTATCTCAGATGACTCCAGCTCCTGTGCTCAATGACAGTACTGTTAAAACTTTCTGATTTCAAAATCTCTTTTCCCGCAAAGGTTTTGGTGTTTTTAAATGTCCTTTCCAACTTGTTCCAACCTGTCTTGAGGCCCAATTTTTTTGTTTTGTTTTTTTGTTCTGGGGATTGAACCCAGGGGCATTCTAACTCCTATTCTCACTCCAACCCCTATTTTATTTTATTTTATTTATTTATTTATTTATTTATTTATTTATTTATTTATTTATTTTTGCCGTACCGGGGATTGAACGCAGGGGCATTCTACCTCCGCGCTACGCCCCCGGCCCTATTTTTTATACTTTATTTTGAAACCGGGTATCACGAAGTTGCAGAGGGCCTCACCAAGGAGAGAGAGAGAGAGAGAGAGAGAGACAGGGAGAGAGAGAGTGAGAGAGCTGAGGCTGGCCGCGAACCCGGATCCTCCGGTCTCGCCTCCCAAAGTACTGGGATTACAACTGGCTTAGTTTTTATTTTGAAATGGGCTCACTAAGTTGCTGAGGCTGGCCTCGAACCTGTGATCCTCCTGCCTTAGCCTCCCAAGTACTGGTATTACAGGCATGCACAGGACTCAAGTTTTTCATCCTTTGGGATTTACTCCTTTTGGTTTCAGGTCAGGGTGTCTCTGGATTTTATTCTGATTATTTCCTTGAAGCTGTGAAAGTGCAGCCAGAAATAGGGTGAGGCACAGTGCATGGAGGCTGTGGTCTGCAGTACCCATTCATCTTTGTATCTTCCCTGCCTAGCATGGTGCCTGGCATAGATACAATGAGTAATTGATAAATGCGTGAATGAATAAAGGCTCTATAACTTGGCTATTGTGAATTATGCTACAAAATATTTCCCATAGAAAAATACTCAATTCTTACAGTATATTTAAAATATTTTTTATTTATAACAAATTACTCTATCTGCCTTTTCCCCCTAAAGGCAGGCCTAGAAAACCCATTGCATAAGCCAGGCGTGGTGGCGCACGCTTGTAATCCCAGTACTTTGGGAGGCAGAGACCAGAGGATCCGGGTTCGCGGCCAGCCTCAGCTCTCTCGCTCTCTCTCTCCCTGTCTCTCTCTCTCTCTCTCTCTCTCTCTCTCTCTCTCTCTCCTTAGCGAGGCCCTCCGCAGCTTCGTGAGAACCGGTTTCAAAATAAAGTATAAAAAATAGGGTCAGGGGTGTAGCGCGGAGGTAGAACGCCCCTGCGTTCAATCCCCGGTACCACAAAAAAAAAAAAAAAAGAAAACCCATTGCATGAGGAAGGACCGAAAGAATTGGGTATATTAGTGTTCTTTGGCTTTTTTCTTCCCTTCTCCAAACTAAATCTTGGAATAATTTCTCCCCAAATATTTAAAGGGTGCATAGCAGAGGGCAGAGGGAGAAGCCGAGGGTGTAAGTGAAGGTAAGGCCCAACATATTTTGGATCCACATTAGGAAGAAGAGGACAAGTGGCAGTGTTCAGCATTTGAAGCAATGGCCTCTACAGCGGTAACTTTCCTGTCACTGGAAGAGAAAGCTCACCAACTACTAGCTGCCTCTAACAGAAGGGATGGCAGGTTTGGCTCCATAACCGCCAATGCCCATTCTGAGCAAGGGAACGTCTATTCTCTTTCTATAAGCGGTGAGGTCCATCTGTCATGTCTATCTTTATAAGGCTATAGACTTGGAATTTTTTTTTTTTTTTTGCGGTACTGGGGATTGAACCCAGGGGCATTCTACCTCTGACCTACACCCCCGGTCCTATATTTTACTCTTTATTTTGAAACAGGGTCTCACTAAATTGCGGAGGGCCTCACTAAGTAGCTGAAGCTGGCCGCGAACCCAGATCCTCCTGTCTCAGCCTCCAAAGTACTGGGATTACAAGCATGTGCCACCACGCCCGGCTTAGACTTGGAATTTTGAAATACACACCACATTTAAGGTTGGTGGGTACAGAAATGAAACTACATTCAAAATAGTTGTAGTGTGTGTCCACATCTATAGAATTTGGTCTGATATTTTATAAGGTGAATCCTTGGAGAACAAAAAGGTTACTAAATAAAAATATAATCTAATAACTCAAATTGACTAGACTATTGGGGAGAATAAAGCATAGAAAATTCATACTATCAACTGACTTGTCATTTGCTCCCTTTAGGACTTCCTCTAGCCCTCTTTCTCATTATTTTTGGGAGGCTGTTGACATGGCATAAGATAAGTTCATAGGCTTAAAGAAAAATATCAGTGGGTATTACTTTCCTTCTATTTATTAAGTGGATTTTTAATTTTCCTTATGTTTGTTTCTGGTATGATTTAGATCTGGGTCGTTCCCCAAAGGTTCATGTGCTGGACTTGGTCCCCAACATAGCAGTGTTCAGAGGTGGGGCCCTTGGGAAGTGATTGGATCATCTGGGCTCTGATATCATCAGTAGATTAATCCACTGAGGGATTCATAATTTGAATGGACTATTGGGAAGTGTGGGACCTAATAGAAGGGAGTGGGTCTTGGGGGGCATATCCTTGGGGACTCTATCTTATCCCCGCTCCTTCCTTTTGCTTTCCCTCTCTCTGCTTCCTGCTGCCATGAGCTGAGCAGCTTTCCTCTGCCTCATCCTTCCTCCATAATATTCTGACTCTCTTCAGGCCCGATCATGGACTGAAAAGTCTGAAACTGTGAGCCAAAATAAACTTTCACTCCTTTAAGTTGTTTATATCATGTAGTTTGGTCACAGCTACACAGAAAGTTGCTAACACAGAAAGTTGCTAACACAGAAAGTTGCTAATAGCACATTTTCAAACTCCTTTCTATATCTACCAATAAAAATCCTATATCTTAAGACAATAAGAACCAGTGTTTCATTTCCCCCATAGGCAATTCCTAAATTATGATGGGATTTGCCCCCCAAGGTCATGTGTACATAAAATGAGGCAATGTCAAACATACCATATCATTTGTCTGGTTAGCCTGATAGGAGATTAATCCATTTTTCATTTAAACTACAGGATTTTAGCTCTATTTCAATCAGGTATAAGCATTGTGTTCACAAGGGAAATGCACTGTGATTTTCTACCTGGGACACTGGAACTCATGGCTCCCTGAGCTGACATGAAGCTGGGGCTACAGGGCGGAGGACAACTCCAGAGGCCAGCCTTCTGTTGCACATTTGTATCTTAGGGTTATTTATACTCTCAAACCTTCCATTGGTTCGGCCTTATTATACACCAAACCTTCTCCTTCCATGTCTTTGCTCATTCTGTTCTCATTCTTTTGCCTGTCTCTCAAATGGGACTTCTACCTGCTCTCAAAGGCCCGAACCAAGATCCACTACCTCCAAAAAACCTACCTCACCACACACCCCACACACTTTGCTTGAGCCTTTCAGGACTTCAATGTCTTATGGAAGCTACGTGTTCTCTGTACCAGTGCATTAATTGCATGGAGCAGCCATGCTTTAGTTACTTCACCTAGTGTTGAGGAAGAACCCTTATTTCTTTGTGCCAGAGCTTCAGTGCCACACCCATAGAAGGCACTTGATTAGCTCTGGTGAAGTGGAAAATCTCTCTAGATAAGTCACATAACTTCCTGTAGAGCAGGAGAGTATAATGGAAGGTCATGAGCTTTGGCATCATATAGGCTAGGGTTAAAACCAGGCCCTGTCACCTCCTAAAACTCAGAGTATTAACCTGAAAATGTGCAGAACAAGAGAACCCCCCCCCAGTAAGTAAAAGAATTCAATGAGAAGTATACAAAGGGCGCTTGTGTACTGGGTATTGAATAAAGGGTAACTGTCATTAGGAATTATAATCATGACCACAAAAATTCCTGAGAAGTTTTTTTATTCATGCCTTGCCTTAGGCTAGAACATAATTAGAAACTTCTCAAACCAAAATGTTTGTTTAAAAAAAACTTTAAGAGAAAGAGTCCAGTGTCTCCTGGGAAATCTGTTTAGAATCTTAATTGCCTTAATCCACGATAAAAGGTTTTCTGTGCATTTAATACATTTCTCATAATATTTAAATACTCTGAATCCTTAAGTCTTGGATGAAAGTTTATAGTCAAATAAAGGAACTACAATGCAATTCTAATCACTAGTCTCTCCCCATATATTAGTTTCTAAACAACACTGGAATTTATCAATGTCTAGAAATAAGATCTGGTATGCTGCAGGGCTCAGCTGATCAGAACAAACCTGAATCATTTGTTTATTACATATTCAAAGAATGCCTATCATTTACCAGGCTTTCTTCCAGGCACTTGGGAAACATCAGTGAACAAAACAGACATTCTTGTTAGATATATTTAAACAACAGACATGGCAGTCTGCTAGTCTTAGTGTATTGACTTAGTAGAAGATAGACATTGAAAACCTTATTCAAACCTCACAGAGGAAAGAGCTGGAGGAGGCGAAAGCTCTAGAGCAAGGGAGGAAGCAGGAAACTGCAGATATGTGAGGCGTGGACCAGAGGCTCCTAGGAGAGGAGTAGAGCTCCTGCAGATGGAGGGGAACAGGGCCGGCTTCCCACTGCACTGGACCACAACTCGTTCTTCAATCCTCTCACCTTCCTCTTCTACCTCCACAATGATTTACAGTCTATGCAGGAAGGGAGGCACCCCTGAAACTGCCACAACTTCTCCTTTGGCAAGATATATACTGTGATTATGCACATATATGTGATTATCACATATATACATCAAAAGGGTGTGAAAGGGTACAGATCCTAATATGTAAAATTATTGTCTCTGTAAGCAGGGAGTTGGGAGAGCAATAAGTTGGGACATGCAAGTTTTGCTCTATATATTTCCATAAAGTTAAAAATATTTTGCAAAACCAAAAGTAACATGCTCACAATAGTGTATGAACTAAGATGTAAAGATTAACTTTGTGTGTGTATGTGGTACTGGGGATTGCAACCAGGGGCATTCTACCTTGGAGCTACACTTCCAGCCCTATTTTATTTTTTGTTTTGAAATAGGGTCTCATTAAGTTGCTGAGGGCCTTGCTAAGTTGCTGAGACTGGTGTCGAACCTGTGATCCTCCTGTCTCAGCCTCTCAAGTACTGGGATGATAGGCGTGCACCACCACGCCCAGCTGACGATGAACTTTTATGTGTTTATGGAAACTTTCTTGAATCCTCTCCTTGGCCTCTTAAAACTGGAGATACAGACTAAAACACAATATTTGGCAGAGTAATTATCTCTTGAGAAGGGGAATGGAGGAGATAAGACTGAGAAGGAACATATGGGAGCTTCAGAAGCATTGATAATTTTCGGTCCCTTATTCGTCAGCTTTTTCATCACTGTGACCAAAATACCTGACAAGAACAACTTAGAGGAGGAAAGGGTTATTTAGGCTCAAGGCTTCAGAGGTTCAGTCCATGGTCAGCCACCTCTAAGGCAGAAACATCATGGAAGCAGAGTGTGGCAGCAGAAAGCTGCTCAGCAGACAGGAAGCAGAGAGAGAGAGGAAGGGACCATGGACACATATAGTCCCCAAGGCCATGCACCCAGTGACCTATCTCCTTCAGCCCTGCCCCACCTGCCTACAGCACCACCTGTAAATCCATTCAACATTGTCCATAGAACTCTCATGATTCAATTATTTCACCTCTCAACATTTTTGCCTTGCCAATACATGAGCTTTTCTTGGGAACATTCTTTTCTTTCTTTCTTTCTCTTTCTTTCTTTTTTTCTCTTCCTTCCTTCCTTCCTTCCTTCCTTCCTTCCTTCCTTCCTTCCTTCCTTCCTTTCTCTCTCTCTCTCTCTTTCTTTCTTTCTTTCTTCTCTTTCTCCTTCCTCCTTTCCTTTTCCTTTTCGTTTTCCTTTTCCTTTTCCTTTCCCCTTTCCTTTCTTTTCCTTTCCTTTCCACACTGGGGATTGGTCCAAGGGGTGTTCTACCTCCAATCTACACCCCTAGCCCTTTTTTTAATTTTTGTTTTGAAACGGGGTCTCAGTAGGTTGCTGAGAGTCTCGTTACATTGCTAAGGCTACCCTTGAACCTGCTATTCTCCTGTCTCAACTTCCCAAGTACTAGGATTACAGGCATGTGCCACTATGCCCAGCGGCATTCTTTATCCAAACCATAATAGTCTCTTACATTGGGTGCTAGGTCCTTGAGTACTTACATTATTATTTTACTTTATACCATTCTCTTTTCTCTCTGTGTGTCTCTCTCTCCAATATATGTTTTCCATGTTTGATATATTTCATGTAAAAATGTAAAAACACACACAAAATAGGCGATTCCACCTGAATAACCTTATCCCTTTCTCCAGGTGTATTTTGATAGGGTCGGATACTGATTTGCAAGTGTGTTCTCTGGAATACCTTCTCTGGGCCTCGATTGCTTCCTGGGCAATCTGTCTTTCTTCTTCCCTGGCTTTCTTCACAGCCTCAGTCTTTTCCCTGTGGCACTCCATCATAATCCTTTGGATTCTGTGGACCATGCGTTGTTCCGCAGCCAAGGTTTCTCTCGTCATTTCCTTGTTCATGTTTTTAAACATATCTGCCTTGGTTTTTGTTTCCATGTCCTTAAGCAATAGAAATACTTAGTTTAGATATAACAGTTTTGATGTTTTAAAACAGACACCAAGCCGGGCATGGTGGCGCACGCTTGTAATCCCAGTACTTTGGGAGGCGGAGACCGGAGGATCCGGGTTTGCTGCCAGCCTCAGCTACTTAGGGAGGCCCTCCACAACTTCGTGAGACCCGGTTTCAAAATAAAGGATAAAAATAGGGCCGGGGGTGTAGCTCGGAGGTAGAACGCCCCTGGGTTCAATCCCTGGTACCGCAAAAAAAAAAAAAAAAAACACCAGACACCAAGAAGCTGGGTGTGGTGGTGCACGTCTATGATCCTAGTACTTGGGAGACAGAGACAGGAGAATCACAGGTTTGAGGACAGCCTTAGCAACTTAGCAAGACCCTGTTTCAAAATAAAAAATAAAATAGGGTTTGGGGTGTAATTCCAGGGCAAAAAACCATTGGGTTCAATCCCTAGTATCAATATCATAATAATAATATAAAAGAATATTGTGTATGACATGGAAAACTTTTATTTACATAAAACAAAATTATGTAAAAACAAAGTTAAGTAAAACAAAAAATACACAAACTATGTGGCCTAAATATATATATTGTACAGATCCTATTGAAAAGGAATATGCAAAAAGAAAAATAATTGGGTTAAAGGTGTAAGTTAAAAGTATTTTTTTATGATTGTCATATTATTACACACAGAAATATATGATTCTGTTTTGTTAAGTAAGAGCTGGAAAATATTGGAAATAATTGTTATACTTCCTGCTATAAAGAAACAGCTGTACATTGCTGCAGTCACAGAAACCTGCTTTCTAGTCCCCACCATTGTTTGAGCATTCCAGCTCATTCATGTTGAGAGGCCCTTTCTCATTGATAGAGGGGGCAGGAACAAGTGCTCCATTGTTCTGGTGTAGGAGGACCTGTAGATGGCTTTCAAACAAATTTTAAAAAGGAAGCACTGGTCAAACCAAGATTTGTAGAAAAGAAGCTCACAAATAGTCCTGAAGGAAAACCCTGTCACCATTTTAGAAATGGCCCAGATGCTACAAACATGAGGAGACTTGTTTTCAGAGGACTCACTGTCTAGTGAAGGAGACCACCCTAATTGTGCAATGAGGGTTGAAATAGAAATACATGCAAGAAATGAGCAATTAATTCTGTCCAGGAGTTCAAACTTTCATTTAAAGGTCAATTTTTGTCTCTATTTTAGGGAAGACATCAAGAGAACATAAAGAAATTAGGTCATTTCACATAGCAAGTCAGTGGAAGAACCAGGGATGGGAACCAGGGGTCTCAACTGCTGGTTTCTCCCTTCATTGCTGGCTATGGCACTGGAGTCTTCCAAGAGATTCATCAATTTATTTTCATTCTAAAAACACTGTACAATCTTTTTTTTTTGGTACTGGGGATTGAACCCAGGGGCGTTAACATTTTCTTGACAATCTGGGCTCAGTAGACAAAGATAAATGATTATACTTAGCTAAAAACTTCATATGGCACTTAATAATTGCTCGACTTAGTAGAACCATTTGTCTCTGCCATAACTGATCCAAGACTGCATTGTGTTTGAGATTTGATATCTGTTCTTTGTAATTTTTCTTGTTCTTCCCATGCCTTGGGCTGAGGACTCTCTGTATTAACTATTGTCATGGAACCCCTTTTTGTCATTTCTAGCTTCTAGTGTTTAATCTATTTTGGATTTGAAAAATCAAACAACCAAGTGTGTGGGGTTCAGGTTGTAGAGTAAGTAAAATGACATCTGAGTGGGGGATGGAGAGGTTCTACTATGGGAAATAAGCCCGAGTTTTTCTCTTGTAGTCAGGGGCCTTTATATATCTCCTTAGGGGATATTTTAACTTATTTATGGGTTTTCAAGTATATTCTCAGTCACTGAGACTGCCAGGTGGTTCAGCTTTAACTAGGTGAAGTATTACCATAATATATTTCTATTTTCATCATAGAATTTAAAGAATGACATCCCAGCCCTTTATTTTGGCTGGGTTCTGAACTAGGATTCAGAGAATTAGATTTGGTCCTTCTTTTATGTGATGATCTAGTAAAACCAAAATAATTTTTACTGCCTCATTTAGCATAGGGAGTATGTATTTAAAACTCCAAAAATAATTCAATAACCTCCTGTTTGACAGTGTTTTTTATCCAGTGTAAGTTCTTCTGATTAAATTTTTTACAGAAATGCATTTTGAGTGAGTCAGCACACATTTTGTGATATTATAGGGAACAGCTTCATGAACCTCATTATGTTTACTGTACAGATATCTAACAAGCATTTTTACACAATGTTTCTCTCTCTCAGGTTTTTCAACTATAAATACCTGAGTCTCTCCTGAGTCCCTGATTTGTATTTAACTTATGGGCATCATGGTTCGTGGCATTCCCCTCTTTGCACTGGGGATGGGCTGCCCCTCGGCACCATGCTGAGCCTGGCAGAGGGGGGCACTGGATCCAAGCAGGGAGCTTGGCCACCATTAGGAATGCTGGGGTGGAGCTCTCTTACCTGTCATCCCCCAAAACAAGCACAGTCCATATAATCTTACCTAGTACAGAGCTAATATATGGTAGGTGTTCATCATCATGCCAATGAAAACACAGACCATAGGCCTTCATCTGCAGCCACTGCTCCTGCATCATCAACCTGTATCTTGTCCCGTCTTGTCTCTCCCTTGGCCACTGTGAAAATAGTTCTGTATCTTTGCCACATTTTGTAACCAGGGTACTGAACTAAACAATGAATCCTAGGGCCTCTGCCTGGAAAGCTTACAAGTTCTCTAGAGTTATGTGCTTGAACAGGTTGTAGGTTAGAAAAGAGCTCTCCCCATCCTGTGACTGTTGGTCCTACAGGGAATATTTGAGGGACAGCTCAGATGTCCCTCCTGATAGTACCACAAATGCAAATTTAGGGAAAAGGATGCAACCTGGAAGTTCCTGAGAAGGAAGAGAACAGCCCGTTTTATTCTTTGGACAACTATTTGAGTCCCTGCTAAGTCAAGGCACTGTCTGGGCACTGAGGCTAGCACAGTGACAACACAGTCATGTGGGGGAGACTGCAGTCGTGAGGGAATCAGACATTAAACAACTAATCACATAATCGGTTGTTTAATTACAACCATGATGGCTGCTATGAAATAGAACAGGGTGTCTTGGACCATGTGGCAAGGCAGAGTTACTTGGCAAAGCTTCTCTTGGGAAGTAAGCTATGGATTTTCCTTCATGTATCCATCGCTGTTCCTCAGAGCTCAGCATCTCATCTGTGAACCTCCAGGGCCTACCTCCCACCCTCTACGAAACACCAACCAAAACTTTACATGCTATTATTTTTCCCCTCTTTCCCTTGCTAACTGAGGTAATTTTTTTCTTTACTAACTTAAGTCCTTTACTTTTTAAAAGACAACAAAAAGCCAATCTTAAAAACCTGTAAATCTTGTAGATGTTTCTCTTCTAGAACCCGAATTTCAAATTTGTGTCTGGCATCTGCATCTTCAAGTGCTTTCTCCACTGCTTGTTTTTGGAGTTCATTAGCCTTGAAGGAAAGAGACCATATATCTATTAACATGTCAGGATGAGAATACGGCAACTTGTCATTATTAAGGATGCTGGTAATTCAGGTTTTCATGTTTACTTAAGATTAGCAACCACAATGATGTCCCTAATTACTCACTCTATTCCCATCTCAAACTTCCCATAGCAGCCTGGCTGCCTTAGCCAGAGGTGCCCTAACACATCCTAGCTTGGCTAACATTGATGCTTCAAGAATTGTTAAAGACAGGGAAGCTTTATTGAATGTAGGCTGCTGCACTGTTGTTTCTCCTTGGCACTTTTTTTCTTACTAGTTCAACTATCAAAATAATGTGTGCTCAGCATAGAAAATCTAAAAAACACAGAGAAGTGAACAGATGTGCAAAGCTGGAAGGAGCTGAGTAGGGAGGTTGAGTACCACCCAGGTCCCCTGCATCAGCGGTTCAGAAAGAAGCTTTATTACTTTATTTGGAGAGAATACCCAGAACACTAGATAAACTTATGTTTAAACTGCAGACTATTCACTAAAGCATTCTCTTATTTTAGGATGTATAAGTAACTGATGACTCATAATCAATTTGAATTTTATTACTGATGAAAATAGATGACTACTGTATATATATTATCCCTTGCACTAGAGTATTCTTCATGTTCCAAATACATTCATACCAAGCTTTTGCTGCCACTAATACTGGTCAATTCCAGTACTAGTTGCTATAATGTCTATTTTATAAAGAAATAAAAAATATTATTCTAAGCACTGTGGCTTGTCTTGACCTTAAGGACAAGCCTTTAATTCACTTTAAGAATTCATTATGTTGTTCTATGATTGGAAGAAGTGGGTTTGTAGGACTGAGGCTTTGCTCAACTCCCACTGTGAGCCCCAACATTCAGATTGCCCCCTATGGAACTCAGCAGTCACATGCACAAGGTATCAAGGATTTGGGGGGGCATTTGTTTGAGACAGGTTCTTGCTATGTTACTTAGACTGAACTTGAACTCCTGAGATCAAGCAGTCATCCCACCTCAGCCTCCCGAGTAGGTGGGACTATATGTGTGTCTATTACCACTATTACCACTGTGCCTGGAAGTATGAGGGATAGTAAACAATTTTCAAGAATACCCTTTTTCTTTTTAAGTCTTAATCAAATGAGAATAAAGAAGGCAGGATTTATCCATACAAAGAGGGAAATTTAAAAAGAGGAGGCTCCTGATGGGGGCCCTCTTTTTACTAAGCACCTCCTGTGTGCCAGGCACCTTATTTCATTGAGCCCTCTTAATAATGCTATGGAATGGGTATTATTATTATCCCTCTTTTACAGATGAAGAATCCAAGACTATAGAGGTTGAAGAACTTGCCCAAGTTCCCACAGCTAGCCAGGATTCAAAGCCAGTTCTGTCTGACTGTAGGCTGTGCTCTTGCCTACTGTACCACATTGTTTTAGACAAATCCAAAAAGTAAAAGAACTGTAAAGATGCATTTTAGGTTAATTTCTAACTTCTCTTACCTGAACCCATACTTTAGCTTCTGCTTTCGCAATTCTTTCTTTCAGTAAGGCCTCTTGAAATTGCTCTTCTTTATTCAGAATATTTGCCCCAATATCTGTGTATTTGAAAAGAAATGATCACAAATCTCCATAGACTGTTTCCTGGCTTTCCTTTTACCCTTATCTAGTTACTTATGCAAGCCATGTAGGAGTTATATCTTTTTTTTTTAGGAGATATCAATATTTATATTTTTGGTGCTGGGGATTGGACTTGGCATGATAAGCATGTGCCCTACCGCCAAGCTATACCCCTAGCAAGTAATCTTTTCTTTAAAGATACCCATTAAAGGGCTAAGTTTCTCCCTAGCCAATTAGGAGGAAACTCAGCACTGTAAGCCTGAATAGAATCAGTCATTACCCTCATCACACCTAGTCCAGATAGTAGGCAGCTGGGGAAACTGTGAAATAAATGCCCTGCAGAAAGTGGCACATTTTAGCCGGGCGTGGTGGCACACGCCTATAATCCCAGTACTTGGGAGGTGGAGACAGGAGGATCCGGGTTCGCGGCCAGCCTCAGCTACTTAGTGAGGCACTCTGCAACTTCGTGAGACCCGGTTTCAAAATAAAGAATAAAAAATAGGGCCAGGGGTGTAGCGCGGAGGTAGAACACCCCTGGGTTCAATCCCCGGTACCGAAAAAAAAAAGTGGCACATTTTGTACACCCAAAATAGAATGGGGGTGAATATCAGGACATATTCATCATTCAGCTCCTTTCTGCTTGCTCCTACCTGGGTGTTGGCGCTACCTCCTTCAGGAGAGTGGGAGCCAAAGACCTTCCTTAATACATTACTATGTGCCTTACTTTAGTGTGTGGGTATTTGTGGGCTTAGCTACTTCAGTTGTGGAGTGAGTTAGGAGTAGTTTATTATTTCTCTGTCAATGATCTACTTTTATTTCCAAATAAAAGTTTATAATAGGAAAAGGGGAACACTTACACATTATTGGTGTGATTATAAATTAATACAAAATGGGCGTGGTGGCGCATGCTTGTAATCCCAGTACTTGGGAGGCTGAGACTGGAGGATCCAGGTTCGCGGCCAGCCTCAGCTACTTAGTGAGGCCCTCAGCAACTTAGTGAGACCCTGTTTCAAAATAAAGAATAAAAATAGGGCTTGGGGGTGTAGCCTGGAGGTAGAATACCCCTGGGTTCAATCCCCGGTATTGCAAAAATAAATAAATAAATAAATAAATTACTTAATACAACCACTATGGAGATCAGTATGGAGGTTCCTCAAAAGATTAGAAATTAAGTCGGAGCTGGGCGTGGTGGTGCACGCTTGTAATCCCAGTACTTTGGGAAGTGGAGACCGGAAGATCCGGGTTCGCGGCCAGCCTCAGCTCTCTCTCTCTCTCTCTCTCTCTCTCTCTCTCC
>PVJS01025600.1:0-27722 GCA_004027185.1 Glis glis
AAAAAAAAAAAAAAAAAAAAAAGAAAGGACAGAGAGGAAGATTCCACCTCCCAGCTAGGATGGGGAAAACAGAATTTCCCCTCAAGGAGGAAGTTCGTCAAAAGAATTTAGAAGTAGAAACCTGAGTCTGAAAAGCAGAGTCAGAAGGCAAGGGAAGAGACGGTTTCCAGGAGCAGGAGGGTCAAATGTTAACATCTGGGGATTTAGCAACACAGAGGCCACTAATGGCCTATGCCAGAGCTGTTCTGATGGTGTGGTGAGTGGCGGGAGCCGCAGGGGAGCAGGGGGTAAGACGGTGGAGACAGCAGACGTAGGTAAGTCTTGTTTGAGTTCAGTGCTATTAGCGAGACCAAGCCCGGGAGAGTGTTTGAAATACAGAATTCTGCTCCCATTCCTGAACCAATTATAAAATGAGGACAGTATCTATTTCCTAGGCAGAGAGGACTACAGAGGCTGGTGTGTCAAGAACCCAACACACAGTAGGTCTCCTCATTCTTCTATGTGTCTCTTGACCACGTCTGCCTTCCATTCTCAAGACACATGTGCAGCCCGCACTCCAGCCCTCATTGGCTGCCATCACTACACTGTGGAAACTGAGGAGCTGTCACGAATGGAATTCTGGGAGGGGGAGAAGCAGGGGAGAAGAGCAGAGCCTCAATGCCTCATTTATCCCACTGAGATTTTGACACAGACACAGATCTTAAGAGAATTAGGCAAAAGAGAAACGCTGGGAGTAAATATCGGTGCCCCTCTCCAAATGGTACCTCCCAAGGCCCCGCTTTCTGCCTGTGAACACTTTGAGGTGTCAGCGCATCCCCGATGGTGACACACGCCTCTTATAACATCTTCTAAAGACAGCTGACAGGACGCAGTGAAGCCCCCTTCACTGCTGACAGGACAGAGTGATGCCTCTTTTGTCTAGAACCTCAGAAGGCCTCGTACCTGCCTCCTGATTGTTCCTCTGGCTTTTTCCTGTAACCCTCGTGTTCCAGTGGAGAAAAAAGAAAATAAAAGCTTCCCCAAATGTGACGTCCTCTTTGATATCTACTCCTGATACATGACACCTCTGAATGAAGCCTCTTCAGCTATAAAATGGGTCGTTATGAGGACTAAGGAGATTCTACTTGGGACGCTCCAAGAACCTTGCCAGGAGATAATAACCAGCAGAGACTGTGTTAACAATGATACTTAGGTTTCATTACAGGTCAGCTCGCTTTCCTGATCGCACTGTCTAATGATCACACTTGTCATCCTTCTCGGAAGACTGTGGACCGAGCGAGGGTAAGGATGCTGCTTCTCCTGTCCCGTGTACATCCCTGAGTGCTTGGCACTATGTAGGTGCCCAGTGAACATTTACAGGGAGGCAGATGGGAGACCGAAAAGGACAACTGGCATTCCGGTCAATGCTCCATTTCAGTAGAAAGTTTCTTCTGGACTCTCTAGGGACTTTAATTTGCACTGTTCTGCTGGGTCTTCCTGCTGCCACACTGCAGCCTCAATGATTAGTCTTACTAAAGACACATTTGGTCTTGATACTTCTGTGTTTAAAAACCTTCAATAGTCCGCAAGATCATGTTTGAAGTCCTGGGGCCTTCAGTCTTGACAGGTCTAATCGTACCTGCCTGATCTGACTCCTCTGGGCTGCATCGCTGTTGCTGTGTCTCCAGCCACCCTTCCTGAATTCTGTGCTCGAACAACAGCAACCTTTGCACTATCCCTTAACTGCACTGTGACTGCCCACATTGTGCCTCCATCCAGAAGTACTCTTTGTTCTCAAAACCCACAATCATCTTTCTGGAGCTGGCTCAAATTGTACCTTTCAGTGAAGCCTGCTGCACCCTGGAAAAGAGTTATCCACTGCTGGTTATTTGAGTCCCCATTGCAATAACAGCTGTAAATACCTTCATCACACATTGATACTTGGGCAGATTCTGTGCCAGATGAATGCCTTATTTTATCTCTAACCCAGTGCTTCTCAGATTTTAGCATGCATTGAAATGTCCTAGAGGTCTTTTAAAACAGATTCCAGGACCCTCTCCACTCCCCTCAGATGAGAACTGCTATTTCTAACAAGTCTCAGGAACCACTGATACTGCTGGCCCATGACCACACTTTGGGTAGTGCTGTCTTACATGTGAATAAAATTATGTCACCATTTTACAAGGGAGGAGAAGTCAAGTGAATCGCCACAGATTGAATTATGTAGTGATGAAGTCCAATTTTGAACCACAGTCTCTGGCGCTGCAGCCTGAGCTCCCTTGCTCAATGATAGCATTACTCTGCACCAGGCGTTCCATGGAGCACTACTGTCTCCTTGTCTCATTTAATCCTCAGAATCCTCGGAGGTTAAGTCTATCCTTCCTACGTGATAACTGATGAGGAAGCAGGTGGAGAAAGGTTCACTTGCCGAAGGTCACAAAATCAGTACATGGTAAAATGGGGGAACTGAGTCAAGGGACAATGGCAGTCCATCTGTGCATGAACAAAGACCATTTTCTAAATGTAAAGTTGCTCACCCTTCTTTCAAAACCTTGTTTACATGCAAGTCTCCCCAACCAGGCTGTGAGCACCTTTGAGATCAGGGAAATTATCTCATTTAATTTTGCATCCACTGACAAAATGTAGGCAATTAGCAGGTAGACAAATGTGTTTGATGAATGAATAAAGATGCAAGACTGAAGGAGTAAATAAAGGATGTGAAAATAACCAAAGTCTTAGGCACTTGACAAGTAGATTGGCCTTCTCTGTAAATGGTATGGCTGGATCCACAGAACAATCAAGTTTGTCTTCAAATTAAAAAAGAAAAAGCCTAAACACAATAGCAATGACAATAAAAAAACACTGTGCTGCCAGCAGTCTCTGAAGCCAGGAGAAAGACTGCAGGTTTGGCAAAATGAGGCTCCCACCCTGAACTAAAAATGCTTCTCGTTTCCCTTTTAGCTAATTTCTGTCCTTTCTGAGCCTACCAGGGGGGTCAGTCTAGTGGATGCTATTCAAACCAACAGCTGCAAAGAGAGAAAATAAGAAAAACAGAAAGGAACTTTTCTGTTGCTTGTAATCAAGGGTAAAAATAAAAGAGGCACAATGAAAATTAAGGAAAATAAACAGTGATCAAGCCTTTTCTTTTCCATTTGCCTGTGGAGTCCTGCTGTGTGTCCAACAATGGGGGAAGAATAGGGCTGGGAAGTGGATTCCACGTCAGCTCCCACCGCGCATACAAGGACAGAAAGACGCCCACGATGAGCAGAGCTAAGGGGCTGGGGCGACAGGACTCTCACAGCCCCCTTCTCCCACGCGAAATTCGAGGTTACAGCTGAATAAGGAGAAAGCTAGGTGGGAGAATGGCGCAGGCAGAGGAGGGGGCGAACCAGGAGTGGATGCAGCTTGGCCTTTGGCTACAAGATGAGAAATGACACTAAGATGTAGCCCTTGAGGTAGTCGTCCATTCAGATCTCAGGGCTCAGACTTGGATTGGATAAGTCCTCCAATGAAATCATGGATAACATGATTTCTCCATGGTTGCCTCCCCGCTTCTCAGGACTTTGTGCTACACTCAGGACTGGATCATGGCATTTGGGGTTTGAAGCTAAGATTGGGCCTGGACTGCTCTTGGCCAGGATGATTAGACCCCAGTTGTTATTAACCACAAAGATGACAACCCCTACCATATGCCTAGCACTGTGCTGTAGACTTCTCATGCGGTACCTAGTCCTCCCAGCAACTCTCTGATGTAGGTAGATGTATTCCAATTTTACTGATGAGAAAGGCTCAAGTGATGAAAATAATAACACCAAGCACATGGATCTATCTTTGTTCTCCCAACATTGACAAGGAGAAAACCTGACTTACCCAGCATCACTCATCAAGAAAGTGGCAGAGCATGGACGCTCAATCTGGTCTGACCTGAAGCCTACGCATTCTACAGTCACACGAGGATGCTCCAAGAGATGGCGGATGTCAGGCTTCCAGATGCATTGCTGGAAACGAGGTCTCCACAAGGGAAGACTCATGGTGGAGTTGGGATGCCATGGGAAGCTGCCTTCGGATGTAGTTGATCATCAAGAGGAAAGAAAAGCAGAAAGCAGTAAGACAGGAGCACCAGAAGCCAGGGAAGGTGCGGGAAGCACCAAGAATGAAGAAACGAGGGGAAATTAGAGTCCAGGTAGTCAAAGAGCCTTTCACTACTTTCGTCCAGGACAGGTGCAGGATGGAGTACAGGGAATGGTAAGAGAGGAGCAGAGGAGTTCAGGGTGAAGAGGAACCTTGTTGTCAACATCTGAGAAGTGCAGATATTTTCAGGGAAACATGGGTGTTCAGTTCTGGCTGGTGTTGCAGTAGATACTAGAGTGTTCTGCTAGCCAGGAGGCAGATGCGCCCTTCCCCAGCTGCTGGGAGCACCCATGGTTGTGTCCTTCCTTGGGAACTGCCTCACACAAGCTCAGAGTTGTATTGTGGAGGTGAGGGCATATGGCCAATGACTGGATGATCTGGGAACACAAAGATTCTGGTCCTCCAGTCTCAGTTCAGGGCAATTCTGAAGGCCCATTCCATCTCCAGGGTTCCCCTGCAGGATTACCTGAGCCTTCGGTTGTAACTGCAGCATGAGCCAGCTTCTCCCTCCTCCCAGTCCTGCTATCTCCACACCCCTCAGGTGTGTCTCCAAGGAGCTTTCCCAAGTAAACCTCTGTTCCCAACTCTCTGGCTCGGATTTGTTTCCTCCCAGAGAACCCAATCTATGATGCTCCTTCTGCCTCAATGTCTACCACCACTTCCTTCAAGGAACTTTCTGGAGAAAAAGCATACCGAATCCATGGGGAGGATGGGAAGGATGGACAGGTGAAGCAAACGTCTTCACCTGGCTTGCAAGCACAAGCTCCCCCCATCCAACCAGACTCCTCCATCGTTCCATGAGATAGCTACAAGATTTCCATACTGGTTCTGGCACCGGCAGCTCAGCACGCTCTAATGGCCCAAATTTTATTTGAGCCTTCACTGGGGCTGTCACTTCATCCAATTAAGTGGAGGTTACAGAAGGATCCACTTGTCATTACAGCAATTCCTCCTTGTGCTAAATGCTTGCAGAATCTTAACTAAGAAGCAGGCATGATCAGAAAAGATGGCCCTGGTAGAGATGGTAGTATTTCTCTTTCACAGAGACAAACATGGGCAGGCCCCCGGGCCTGACATGCACTACCCGTGTACAGCAGCTACATAAATTAGACAGGCCTAAATAAGTCGTGCTGCAGACAGGGATGGAAACAGAATGCAGATGAGGCTCACCACCAGTCAAGGCGTTGCGTGTGAAGGCTGGGGACCTGCACTGCTTGGGCAGCATGTAACGAGAAGTATTGAGCTGTCAGCCAGATGTGGACTCTACTTGGTGTGAGGACTTGCAGCAAGGCTCCTTCTTTCCCCTGTTCTAAGGACTTCAGTGGTCTGACCCCGGACTCTCTCTAGCCTTGACTCCCATTGCTCACGCATTCCTGCCAGCCACACTGACCACCTTTAATCCCTTAAGCATGCCACCTCTCATTCCTTCCTTCAGGGTTCCCTACTCATTGATCCCCTTTTCTAGAAGGGTCTTCCTTCTGTTCTGTAAATGGCTGACATCTTCTGGTTCTCCAAGTCTTTGGTCAAATGCCACTTCCTTCAAGAAGGCTCTCTTGTCTACTGACCAAAGTGGGTCTCTGGGCTTATCCTCTGTTACTCTATTTAATTTCAACAAAGCCTTAATCACAATTTGTCACACTACATTGGCCTATTAACTCTTTCAAAGTTCATCTCCTCTTATAGAATGGGGCTATCCAATATGGTAGGAGCTCTAGCCATATGCGGCTATCGTGGCCATTTAGACTAAACTTTAATTGAAATTAATTAAAATTTTAAAATTCAATTCCTCACTCATGATAGCCACATTTAAGGGCTTGGTAGCCACAGGTATCACACAGTGCAGGTCTAGAACATTCCATTCACAGCAGAAAATTCTACTAGATAGGGCTTGTCTACAATATGTGGTTTGACCCACCCTTGTATTCCTGGGACCTACACTTGTGCCTGAGCATACAGTAGCCACTCAATAATATTCGAGTATATGAATAACAAATGAACCAAAAATATTTTAAATAGAGGTATGTTTGAAATAACTACAAAGAGGGAGTGTTCATAGCTGCTTGGGGAAGTTGAAGAAGTCTTCGCAGAGAGGGTAACACCTAAAATAAGGTTTGAGGATGACTGCGAGGAAGGTGGAGGAGCCTAGAGCACAGATAAAGTCAGAGATGAGGGCATAAAACGATGAAAAATCATGCTGTTCCATATTTAGACACTCGGCAAGTTTCCTGTGTTGCAGAGTTGGGATTAGAACTCAGGTTTCCTTTCATTGCAAGTCTGATGCTTGGGACTCAGGACTGAAATGTTTATCTCTGGCTATAGAATTTACCCCTGTGCTGGAGAAGCATTATCTTCAAAAAATAAGAAAAACATACTGATTTCTCAAAGTTCAAAGTGTAAAAAAGCAATGCAGATGTTCATGTGTCTACAAGCAGGGAAAGATCTCAGTATCCTTCTGTTATGGTTTAGATATGGAATGCCCCCAGGAAAGCTCATGTGTCGGCATTACAGAGATGTTCAGAGGTGAAATAATTGAGTCCGGTCTCCAGTCTCATCAGCAGATACATCCATTGATGGATTAATGATTTGAATGGATTTATGGAGTGGTAACACAAGCAGGTGGGCATGGCTAGAGGTAAATTACTGGGGTCACAGCCTTGGGGACTATATCTGTCCCTGTCTCTCGCTCTGATTCCCAGCTGCCATGAGTTAAGTACCTTTCCTTCCCCACACCTGTCGCCATGATGTTTCTGCCTTGGAGCCTGCCAACCATGAACTAAACCTCTGAAACTGTGAGTCAAATAAACCATTCCCCTACTAAGTTATTCTTGTCTGGTATTTTGATCCCAGCAACAAAAAAGCTAACTAATATGCCTTCTTCTGGCCTGCATCCTCCTGGCTTCTGTGCTTCAGACAAACTAGCATAACAGGTTGCAGAGGACTCCAAGTACCAATCTTAGGATGGGAAATAGGAAATCTCATCTCCTGAGAAGACTTCTGGGAATGGAACCACAATGATGCAACCCGATGCAGAAGTGGAAGTGCCCATTCCGTATGCTGGCACACACCTGCTTCCAAGCAACTCTCTCCCCAGATACAAGGTTGAACACCTGCCCTCCACATGACGTGTGCACGCTGACATCCACATGGAAACAGGGTGACTCAGCCTCAGGAAGCCGAGAGAGGGTGGAGAACTCAGGGGGAGGAAGGAGCAGATCCTTGTGTTTCTGTCCCCTTAGAGGAGGAGGGTTCACTCTCTTCTGAAAGACGAGCTCATTTATACAAGCAAACAGATCAGAAGGGGATACAGGGAGGAATTCCCACTGCGTGCACGCCTGGCTCTTTGCTTTGCCTTGTGAGGATAAAAGGAAAAAGAAACAAAAGACTTAGAGCATGGGGCTGGTAGAAGCCCAGGAAGCTGCTCTGCGTTCATCACCTCCATGGCCCCTCTTGCTGGGGCCCTGCTCCACGCGAGGCCCTGGGTCTTTTGCTGGGAAGATGCAGGTCAGGCTGGAGCTGGCTGGGGAGCTCATTAGCACCTCGCCAGAGCCGAGGGCTGCCCGCCTTCCAGGAGGCATTGTGAACTCTCACTTTGGTTGCTTCCTTGAGATCGATACAATGCTTTTGTGCTTGCTCCATCCTCTGCCCTTGCAGCTGTCAGAGGCTACAGGCTTCTAAGGAGAACCTTTTGGATTTATCAACACAACGCATCTTTGCTTCATAGGAAACATCATTCCGTCCCTTGCGCATTGGTCCTATGAACTCTTAACACAGCAGATCTGAGGAGAAGCAGATTTGGGTGAGAGGATGTGCTGGAAATGAGGATCCAGTCCTTAGCTGGGTGCTGGGATTACATGGGCAGGATAGGGCTTCAGAAGTGGCAATGGATGTTGCCTAGGGAGGTCCTCCCAGTGGGTCCAGGGAAGGCATAGAGTCCTGACTGTGAACTATACCTGAAGCCTGCTCAGTCACAGGCCACAAGAAGGCTGTGTTCGAGATGTATTTCCTTAAATGATTCCTTTGCCACATGATCTGGCTTTTAGCTGCCTTGCGAAGGGCCACTGCAGCACAGGAGAACCTGAGTTCCAGAAACAACCCAGTAAGCCCAAGCCTCTGGAGGCCCTCAATGTAGCTGAGTCACCAGACCCTGGGACTGTGGTCCTCCTGGGCTTTGGGGACAGGAAGTCCTGAGGAGTGCTACTGACTCCAATTCTGCAGGTACAAGTTGCAGGAAGCCAGTTTCTCTGTATAAAGTGAAAAAGTGTAAAAAACCATGCTCAGCCCTTCCAAACACCAGTGCAAACCCAGGAGATGGAATCCATTCTTGCCCTCAGAGTGTCTCCAATAGCAGTATCCAAGCCCAATAAATGGATGCTGTTCTTCAAGGCCCATTGACCACACCTAGTGGAGAACTGATGCAGCTTGCTCCCCAGGGTTAGGATGACAGAAGGCCAGAGCTTGGCAAGATTCTAGATGGAGAGGATCTAGCACAACCCCGTATGTAAAGTAGACTAATAACATACTTACCTCAGAAGACTTGCTGTGAAAATTATCTAAGATTAACCTTTTAAATTTCTGTATTAGTCAATTTTCACTGCTATAACAAATAACCCCAAATCCTTTGTATGTGTATGGTACTGGGGATTGAATCCAGGGGCATTCTACCTCTGAGCTACACCCCCAGCCCTACTATTATTTTGAAACCGGGTATCACTAAGTTGCAGAGAGCCTCACTAAGTTGATGAGGCTGGCTGAGAACCTGCAATCCTCCTGACTCAGCCTCCCAGGTTCTGAGATTATAAGTGTGTGCCACTATCCCTACATCTTAATGATGGTTATAGACACTTTTTTTTTTTTTTGCTCTCCAATCTGTGGATCACTTGTAGCTTGGCAAGGCTCTGCTCTAGTTTGGGTTCAAGTCAGGTTCATCTCACCCTCCTTCCAGGAACGAGGCTGAAGGAGCAGTTGCTATTTGGGCAGGTTTTTCCAGGAATGGGCAGTAGGGAAGAAAAGGAGCAAAAACATGACTCCTTTTAGAACTGTTTCTGAAAACTGGCCCACTGTTCCTTCTGCCCCATGAAGTCATGTGGCCAACCCCAAAGTCAATGGGACTTTGGCTCTGTCAAAATTAATTAGGAAGTACACTCTGACCCTGAAGTGGGCTCAAAAGAACAATACTTTGCAGAACCACAACCCAGTCTTCCGGGAGTGCCTAGCAAGGCAGAGCATTGCACTGCGGTCTAGGCAGATGGGAATCTCTCAGAAACTGTTAGGTCTCATCAACACGGGGATCATTAACATTATTAGCAACAGCATTTGCTGAGTCGTCAATGAGACTCAGAAAAGTTTGGAGTGGGGAAGGCCGAGGCTGGAGGGCTGCTACTGGGGAGTGGCCCTGGGAAAGTTCAAGCCTTTTGTGGGTCAAGGCTTACCCTAAGAACTGATGGAGCCAGAAGTGGCTAGAGGAGAGGGAGCAGGCTTCAGCCAGGCTAGGTCCAATCTATAGCTGTGTCCTTGAGACCGGCAACAGCTGGAGAAGGTGCATCCCATGGACGTGTGTGTTCATGGAAGAGACAGGACTTAACCCCAGGATCCCTGACCTCCAATCCTAGCTGAATGTCCACTCCACCCTCACCAGAAGGGAGAACACTTTGAGATGGGATTGATTTCCTTCTACATATATTTCTTGCAAAAAAAAAAAAACCTCTCAGTGTTTATTTTTATTTCTTTTAGGCTGAAGCTTAACTCCAAAAATAGACAGTCTTTTTCAGTAGCCCTGTCATTAGCAGTTGCTACAAACACCAACCCCCCCCCCCCACGTGGAACTACAGGCACAACACTTGAAAAGAGCAATTAGAACAGAAGTCTCCTGAGAATCAGCAGTAACAGTGGCTGCAGTTCCTGGTGCCACAGTCTCCCAAGGGCATGGCCGGGAGCCAGGCCTTCCCTGGAGCTCCCCGGCCTGTGTGAGTGCCCCCACACCCTGGCATCTGCTGTCTTGAGTGTGTGCTGCCTTCAGGGGAACTTGGAGCCAGTCATCCCACCAATTCCACTCTGTGTCCTTAGCCAGGTCACTCAACCTCTCTGAGTCTCTGGCTCCTCCCCTCCTACAAAGTGAAAACCATAATCACCGTGGGTTATTTGGGGGCATCCTCATCATTTTGTACACATTAAAGTACTGCTTGATTTCACAAGAACAGCTATCAACAGAATTCCTCCTATACACAGTGATCTTGTAAGTAAACATATAAACCAGATGTAGCCCTTGCTTCCAAAGAGATTATAGTTCAGCAGGGCCTCCTGCCAGGTGAGCAGAGATTTGGAAGCACCTCATATAGATTACAATGGTGGGGAAGGTTGCCAGAAAAGTATTCCCTAAGAGAAAATGCTTGAGCTGAGGCATGAAAGGAGTGACAAAGGAGGCAAGAATATTCCAGAGAAAAGAAACAGCATGTGCAAAGACACAGAGGCTGCCCATAACTGTTTTGGCTGGTTTCCAGCCTCGGGTGCAATATACAGAAGAAAGGAGATCATGAAGGGCTTTGCCTACCTTCCCAAAGAGGCAGTAAGTAACAGAGAACTATCTTGCATTTAAACAACAAATACCCACTGAGTGCCTTCCCTGTGCCCAGCGGTAGGGACACAGGATGAACAAGCACATGCCCAGCGCCTGTCCATGTGGACTCTAGAATCTAACGAACTTGGCACATTTGCTACACTATGAGCAATTTAGAGAAGTCACCTTGGATAGCAAAAGTGGGCAGCACAGTTTCAGAGGGCCAGGAAGCAAGCACAAGGACAGGTCATGGGAGAAGTGATGTCACTACCCAGCAGTGGCAGTGCAAGGGAGGACTACAATTTGCCTGACACAGTCAAGAAAGGGGGGGTTAATGGAAAAGGTTCATGAGAACTATGGCTGTAGATACAGGGTCCAGTTTGTGGATGGAACTCCTTTCCATGAGCATTGGGGGGCCACTGGAGGGGGAGGGGCAGACTCTTCCCTGACAGTAGGATACAGAAAGGGTCCTGACTAGGAGAAGGGAGACCAGCCCTGAGAGATGGACAAAGGGAAGTCAAGAACCAGCCCCCTGCCTTCTAGCTGCAACCTCATACCAATTTATCTATTCTCACCTCCCAGGTGAGTCTGTGGCCACTGAGTACACCTGGAAAGACACACACCTGTGTTTCAATATAAAGGAAGGTGTTTGAATTCTAAAGAAGCCAAGACACATAAGAGTAACTCAGAAGGAGTCGGGAGGGAGAGGTTTCAAATCTGTAACACATGGATAGGGGTTATGGATTAAACTGTGTCCCCCAGAAAGGTATGTGTGAGTCCTAACCCCTGATACCTTTGAGTGTGACCTATCTGGAAATGGAGTCTTTGCAGATGTCACAAGCTAAGATGAAATCATACTAGATGCAGGTGACCCTGATTCAATCACGACTGTCCTTGTCAGTAGAGGGGGCATCTGGACAAAGAAACACACACAGAGAATGCTAAGTGATGGCAGAGACAGAGATTAGAGTGAGGTCTCCCCAAGCTAGGGAACCCAGGATTGCCAGCACCACCAGCACCGTGCCTGGGCAGCCCAGAAACGAGGCTCTACCTGTTCTGTTCTGTCTGCCCAGTCCTCTTGTGAGGGGAAGAGCTCCTGCACCCCATTTTCATGTTTTGGACGGCCTGGCTTCTCATGCTCTGACCACAGAATTGGGCACATGGCTGACGTGGCATCTTCACGTGCTACTGGAAGAATGGTGGGGCTGGTTTAAGATGCAGGGAATGGTTGGAATCCTTTGTTGGGCTGACATTCACACATGGAGAGAAGTAAGCTCTTTCTCTCAAGGTTGTTAAACTAGAAGATGTGGATCCAGAGCTGCCAGGCCCCCACTCACTCCCCAAAATGTAGGAGAATAACCTCAGTGAGGGACAAAAAGAACAGGAACTGAAAAGAGGAAACAGAGCCCTGGATCCGCCATCTGAGCCTTGGGATATGATGGAGCAGAGGCAGCTCCATTGCTGGGAATCCAGAGACCCATGTCCACGGCCTCCTTCTGGGGTTCTATCCAGTTAGACTTGGGCTGCTGCTCACACTGAGGGTCCAGACTGAGAGTGGCTCCCCCTCTCCATCCCGGGCACAGGGCAGCCCCTGCTGAGTCCTCCTGGCACAGGCCAGGTAACAGCCACAGAGCTTTGGCAGGACAAGAGTGCGAGTGAGGGCAGAGATGTCCAGACCCAGGTAGGCATCAGGCACCAAGGCAAGGGTGGGTCCATCCTGGTAGTAAGATGGGGCCCTGCTTCTGAGATGCAAAAGAAAAAATAAAGAGGCAGGGAGAGCCGTGCACCTGCCACAGGGAATTAATCCAAAGCCAACGGGAAAAACTGGCAAGTGGGGCTGGCAGAAGTGAGCTGTGCAAACAGGGCCCGAGGCAGCTGTTGGCTGCCAGTCTGTTCTGCCTGAGAGCCTCCCAGGAAGGGAGGAGATGAAAAGAGACAGGGCAATAGGGCAGGGGCCAGCCCACCACCGAGAACTTCCTGATGGGGTGGCCAGGGGCCTTGTAAGGGCAGGGTTCCTCATATCCTCCTTGGGCATTCACATTTCTGTGCTATAAATAATTATTTGGAGGATTTGCCCTAAGTAGCGGTGTGTGTGTGTGTGTGTGTGTGTGTGTGTGTGTGTGTGTATGTGTGTAATAAATTATAAGGAAAGGGAACTGAGTTCCCTTTCTGTACTAGATGGTACAGAGCAGACAGAAGGTGTAAGAAGTGCGAGGAAATTGAAATTGAAAGTCATCAGAAATGGAAGCCAGAGAAAGTTAGAAGTGACCATAAGAATAGAAGACTCTAGAATATGCCAAAAGTAAGAGAGAGCTAATTCTACCCCCAGCTGCAAAGGGCAAAGTAACTTCTGATGGCATCCTGGTTGCAGGTAAATTTTGGGACAGGTTTTGGGGCTCTTTTCAGATACAGGTCCAGAAATACCTAGCACACACCCTCTTGTACAAAGGCTGTCTAGCGCATCCAGGAGCTGTCTTCCATGATTTTTGGAGATAGTGGGACAGCCCACTTATGATCCCAGGGACCAGGAGTCAACCAGGAGTCCTCCAGTCATGGCTAAAATAGGAAAGAATGCCCCAGCTTGGGGCTGAGGCAGTAAGGGCAGGACCCAGAAAACTGCTGGGTATGGGTCAAGGCCCAGGAGGAGGGGGCCTGCGGTTTCTTTCATTCCTGCTTACTGCAGAAGTCAAGGAATGAAGTCAGAGCCTGGAATTCAGCGGTCACCTGCAGAGCTATCTAGAAGAGTCCCCCTTGTCTCCAGGCCTGCAAGCTTGGCTGGTCATTAAATGGACTGAATTAGCCTAACTAGGGGTGATTGGTGAAGGACAAAAAGGGGGCGGCCAGCTCACAGGGTGAGTCACAAAAGAAATGTACAGAGGTGCCTGTGGCAACTGTGCCAACGGAGAAGGAGCGTCCTTCAGAGGAGCCAGCCCCGAAGGCCTCGGGAAGAAGTACCAGCTAACTCCCCTTGACCCCGGTCCAGACTCGGCAAACCCCCTTCTGGCCACTGCTGGGCTCCCACAAGAGGCTGAGGGGGATGACGGCACTGTCCGGATGCTGTGGGTGTCTGTCTACTGCACAGGAGGCCAGAATGAGGCTCACCAACGCAGGAGGCACCAGGGCAACGGACAAGCTGCACCTTCCACCCTGCCATTGAGAGTTGGATGGAATTGTGGCTGGTCCCCTTTCTGCTCATGTACGTCACAGCCCAGTGAGGTCACTGGGTGGGGAGGAGGCGGTGTTCAGCTCCACACAGACATTGAGGGACCCCAGCTTCTATCCAGAGACGCTGCCTGCCTGGATGTGTGGTCTCCAATGTCTCAGCGGGAGGGAGAAAGAGGGGATTTGGGCATGGGGCTTTTCATTGACCTGGACTAGAAGGGCATATGTCATGTTGGCACATATTCCTCCAGTCTCACCTGGATGCAGAGAGCTGGGGAGTACCTGCCTACCCGGAAGGAAAAATGAATGGCACAGAAAACAAAGAATGCTGTCACACGAGTCTTTGAACTTCCCTAGTTGGTAAGAAGCAGGCCCCGCATTCTGTGATTCCCCACTCTTTATTTCACCAAGCTTCAGAAAATGTGAGGCAAGTAGCAATATTCTGCTCTGATTACAGATGGGGAAACTGAGGCTCAGCCACCTGCACAGTTTAAGTCAACAGCAAGAAGTGGACAGAGCCAAGAATCAAGTGCAGGCCCCCACTATCTGAGCATAAGAAGAACACATTCCGTGCAGCTGCTTGGCAGACACAGTAAACCACAGTCTCCGTCTCGCTGGGACCCAGCAGCTCCTCAATCACATGCGCGGGAGGTCAGAGAGCAAACCAGGAGTAACTCAGACGGGAGGCTCCCTCGCTGAGAACACACGACCGGCCGCTCTGCCAGTAACGGCCTGCGCCCTGCCACCAGGCTGCGTTCCATCAGAAAGGAATGGTCTCCATTTACAGGGTTGAAAGTGAGTCCCATCTGCCCCTGGGTACACAGAGAGAGCGACAGGCATGCTACTCTGACTAATAATGAAACACTGGTATAAGCACATTTCATTTTAAAAGAAAGGAGGCCAAATCCCAGCCTCCTTTTCTACCAGGTCTAAGAAAGCATTAAAAAAAAGAAAGAGAGGATAATCATATGCATTCGAGAAAAGGAAAGAAAAAAAAAAACCTTTAGAGAAGCAAAGAAATCTACTTGCCCAGGTGGTGGCAAAACAGATTTTATACTATTCTAAGAGCCCCATGATTCAGCAGAGCTGCATCATTAGTTTCTTGTGTTATTTTAGGAAAGCATTCTATTGTTTGAGAGGGATAAATGAACCACACCTGTACAATATAACCTCTCTTGATACACAGGGAAGTCAAGGGCTAAGAAATGGTCATCAAGTCTAATTAGCAGCAGAATGATGGCTACATCCCTTCCCCACTAACCCTCCCGTGGATCAGGATGAACACATCTTAGGCAAGGGACATTGTATGGACTTTTAAAACAATCCAATGTGGGAATAAGAAACCCCACCAATTAGTGAGAGCCATCGGAGCCACCCCAACCCCTGAGATCCTGCTTTATGCCATCTGCCTGCTGCTAATTGCTCCAGTTTTGTTTTTCAAATGTTTAAATGTAGCAGGGTATGGTGGTACACGCTTGTCATCCCAGTACTTGAGAGGCTGAGACAGGAGGATCGCAGGTTCATGGCCAGCCTCAGCAACTTAGTGAGACCCTGTTTCAAAATAAAGAATTAAAAATAGGGCTGGGGGTGTAGCTCAGAGGTAGAATGCCCCTGGGTTCAATCCCCCGTACCACCAAACAAGTTTAAATGTGCTGCTGCAATTGGTTTGTGCAGATCATTTCTTTTTCTTTGTTTTGTTTTGCTTTTTGTGATATTGGGGATTGACCCTAGGGACATTCTGTCTCTGAGCGAAACCCCCAGCGTGTGTGTATGTGTGTGTGTGTGTGTGTGTCTGTGTGTGTGTGTGTGTGTGTGTGTGTGTGTGTGTGTAAAACAGGGTCTCCCTAGCTTGCTGAGAGTCTCACTAAGTTGCTGAGACTGGTTTCAACCCATTACTCTCCTGTCTCAGCCTTCCAAGGCCTGGGATTACAGGCGTGCATGCCACCATGCCAGGATGGATCACTTCCAAATGATTGGCTGTGCCTGTTGTTTAAGTACAAAGCGCTTTACTCCTCCTTCCCTCTCTACCATACCCACCCCCAGTTGGAGTCATGGCACTCCTCTGGAAGGTGAATGGACTGGGGATGGAGAGGTGGCATGCTCGGTGAGTCTGGGCATGAGGACAGCTTCCAGGACCAGCTGGGCTGACACGGTCCGTGTACCTGGACACCCTACCTCATGCACCAGGTTCTACCTGGCTAGAGAATCACCAGTCCTTATAATCCTGGTGCAAGACCCACCCCTCTGTATCAGGATGGCAACTCATCACATCTGGCCAGCCTCCACCGAGGCTCCCATAGTTCCTGAGCTTCACAAGCCACAGCCAAGGCCATCCCCAGCCCATTCCCTTAACATAAACACACAATGTGGAATTTGTAGACCCTACATCAATCAATAATGATTGAAGCAAGACATCTTTTTTTTAAAAAATTCAAACCCCAACAATAAAGATAATTATCCAGCTCTCAGGCTACATAGAATTTGGACTTTTGAGTACAATATCATTGGAAGAGAAAAGAAGTATATTCCCATCCATTTTCAAGTACGCTAGGAAAAAAAATGGTTTAAGAGGTTAAGCTGGGGAGGCTGTTAATGGCTTTTCATGATCCACTTGTATTAATTAGCATATTATTAGCTGCTGTAACAAATAAACCCCAAAGCATTGTAGCTTAATACAATAATAATTTAATATTGCTTAAATCACAGGTCTGCCTAGCAGACAGTTTTCCTCCACGATGTGATTGGTGGGCACAGGTTTCTTCGATATTTTGACTCCTCCACCTCCTAGGAGCTTAGAGCTATTTGCTTACAGCCAACCAAAGAAGGAAGAGAGAATATGGAGAATGATGACCTACTTTTTAAACTCGTTGACCCTGAAAGAACATGCAGCTCTTCTGCTCACTCTGATCAGAACTAATCACAGGGCCGTAGTGAGAACAAGGCAGACTGGGAACTGCCGTGCTTGGTTACAAGGACTAGCGCTCTATTGGGGAGACTGGCACACATGTCTGGCAGGCTCAGCTTTACTGGCCTGCGACTTCATGGGAGCTTCTTGCAGATCTCAGCACTGGGGAGGGAGTGTGTTCATATTTTCCCCAGTGGATCTCCACAGGTTGTTTAGTGGGAAAATGGGAGAGGGGAGGGCCCATGTCAAAAGTCAGAGTAAACCAGAGGTCAAATGTCAACTTTCCAGACAGGGAGACCTGGCTCAGATAAACAGAATCACTTGTTCATAGCCACATAACCACCTCCACCTTCCTTCTCCCACATCTCATGCTGCACCTGGCCAGAGCCCACAGGATTGCAGCTGAGCATCAGGGAGAAAGAATCTTCCCTGTGGGGAGGGGTCTGGGCTAGGGCTTCCCAATCCCAGCACAATTGGCCTTTAGAACTGGACCATTCTTTACTGCCGGAGACTGTGCTACATAATATAGGGTGCTTAAGAGCATCTCTGAACTCTATTCAGTAGATGCCAGCACCCACCTCCCCAATTATGACAATTAAAAATGTCTCCAGACATTGCCAAATGTCCTCTGGGGCAGGGGCAATCGTCTTCAGTTAAGAACCACTGGTTGAAGCAGAGACTGCAAGTTTCAGAGGCAAAATAGGCTCCAAGAAGGAGACAGAGATGATGACCACAGCATCCTTCCAAAACTAGAGCCTATGGCTTAACTGAGCTTAGCTGAGCCTGAAATTTAGATCCTTAAAACAATATTCCAGCTGGGCACAGCAGTGGTGCATGCCCATAATCCCAGTACTTGGAAGGCCGAGACAGGAGGATCACAGGTTTGAAGCCAGGCTCAGCAACTTAGTGAGGCCCTTTTTCAAAATAAACAATAAAAAGGGCTGGGGGGATAGGTCAGAGGTAGAATGTCCCTGGGTTCACTCTCCAGTACAAGAAGAAAGAAGAAAGAAAATAAAATAAAAGAAAGAAAAGAAAAGAAAAGAAAGAGAGAGAAAAGGAAAGAAAGAAAGAAAGAAAGAAAGAAAGAAAGAAAGAAGGAAGGAAGGAAGGAAGGAAGGAAGGAAGGAAGGAAGGAAGGAAAGGAAAGGAAAGGAAGGAAAGGAAAGGAAGGAAGGAAGGAAGGAAGGAGGGAGGCAGGGAGGAAAAACAATATTCCATGTGTGTTTGCCACATTATGGAAAATTAGCATTGGGAGCTTTAGAAAATAGTCTCCTTTACTGTAGGAAGAGGACAGGCCTGGACTGTGTGATGTCAGCAAGACCTGAGCAGTGCTCGGGCATCGGCATCCTCATCTACAACATAGGTCCATGGTGAAGATGAAATACAATCTCTTGTGCATATAGCCAGTGAAGTATCTGGTATGCCACAAATGGTCCACGGATGCTCACTACCTGCAGCCTTTGCGGCTCATTCCATAGCCTCAGATCACTCTTCCATTTGGACACAGGAGGGTAATGTTCCAAATGAATGAGGATTTAATGCAATTGCCGTTTGATTTAACTTCCAAATGCATTAAAACTGTTAATGCAACACATCAGCATGCAGCTGATGAAGTAGTCAAAATAATTCAAGGAAACCAATACTTGTCAGGTTTTATTTATCCACATTTACGCTTCTTTAAAAATAAGCTGGTCTTTGTGCCTGTATAGAGTACAATATACATAGATATCTCCCGTTAACTTCCCACACACACATATGTTCAAGCTAAGTTTCTCACTTTTCTCCCATCTGTCACTTCTCTCTTCCCATGAAAAGCTAATGGGGGTGCTATTGAAGAGTGAGGGAGTCAGAGGCTAAGGTGGGGTAGCTGGGAAATGAGTAGATGACAGAGATTGATAAAGACAAGCATACAAGCACACAGAGAACCTTGTTTTTCTAGAATTTCTGCATCCATGACCCCTCTCCCAAATCTAGGGGAATGGGCATCATTATTCCATTTTATAATTTGGGAGTTATGAAATGGCATTCCTAAATCACACAGCTAATACAGGGCCAATCCAGGACTGGACATCAAGACCTCTGATTTGCAATCTATAACAACCACAGTTATCAGAAAAAAATGATGCAATTCATTAATAAAAAGTTACTACTGAAGAAAGACAAAACATAAGAACCCGAGCATTAGGACACTTTCCTATAGAGAATGAAGCTGCAGAGAGGACGAGCATGCCAAGGTTCCTCTGCTCTGAAAGCCAAGGTCAGGCATGAAGTATGTAGGGGGTGGGCCAAGCCTGCCCTGAAAAGTTGCTGACCTTTTAGACACAGGTTGGGGTGCACATACTCCTACATGCAGGCCTTTGGAGGAAACAGGCAGAACTACAATGAGTTGAAAGTTTCTGTAAAAGAGAATGAAGAAGGATCAGACATTGTTTCAAATGATGATCATAATGGCCCCATGATAGGCTGCGTAAGTCGCATCGCTTGGGGACTGAAACTGAAAACCACAACCAAAGCGGGTCCAAGGAAGGTCATTAAGAGGAGCAGAGGGAGGTACAAAGCTTATGGATTCTCCAAGGAGGAAGAAGAGAATGAAGGAACAGATATCATACTTAAAGAAAAAGATAAAGCAAGAAACCGCTGTAAAGAAGACGGAGCTTTTTCAGAGGCAGGAAGAAAACCAGAATATCACACAATAATGGAAGTCTTAAAAAGGAAGGCATATAAACTGATCAATTAAGGTAATAGGCATATCCGTCACCTGAAACACTTCTCATTTCTCCATGGTGAAAACATTCAAATATCACACTGTATTCCACAAAAATGTACAGTTATTATGTGTCAATCAAAAATAAAATCAAACTTATAAAATAAAATTTAAACAAAGGAATTGAGAGTTGAGACGGGTTTCCAAGGCAGCTACGTGCTTATGAAGGGAGCGCTTGAGCACGGTCCACTGGATACAGCAGATGTCCGAGCGCCTCCGATACGCCAGGTCCTGTCCAAGTGCTGTGGACCCAGGAGCAAATGCAACTCACAGTGCATTTCCCTTCCAGAGCTTGTGTTCTAGTAGGAATGATGGGGAAGGCATTGCTACAGTTTGGATGTGGAATGTCTCCCAAAGGTCCAGGTGCTGCTTGGTGCTACTTGGGAGGTGGCAGAACCTTTAGGAGGTGGGGCCTAGTGGGAGGTTATTAGGTCATTGGGGGCGTGTCCTTGAAGGGGATCATGGGACTCTGGCCTCTTCCTGGTCATTTGCTTCCTGGTCACCAGGTAAGCGCTGTGCTCCACCAAGTGCTTCCCACCATTGCCATCCAGCGCTCTACCCAGAGACCCACCTGATCTCGGATTGGAACCTCTAAAACTATGAGCCAGCCGGGCGTGGTGGCGCACGCTTGTAATCCCAGTACTTTGGGAGGCGGAGACCGGAGGATCCGGGTTCGCGGCCAGCCTCAGCTCTCTCGCTCTCTTTCTCCCTGTCTCTCTCTCTCTCTCTCTCTTTCTCTCTCTCCTTAGTGAGGCCCTCCGCAACTTCATGAGACCCGGTTTCAAAATAAAGTATAAAAAATAGGGCCGAGGGCGTAGCACGGAGGTAGAACGCCCCTGCGTTCAATCCCCGGTACCGAAAAAAATAATAAATAAATAAATAAATAAAACTATGAGCCAAAATAAACTTTCTTTTTTTTATTTTTGTGGTACTGGGTATTGAACTCAGGGCCATTCTACCTCCAAGTTATACCCCAGTTCTATTTTTTATTCTTTATTTTGAAACAAGGTCTCACTAAGTTGCAGAGGGCCTCACTAAGTAGCTAAGGCTGGCCGCGAACCCAAACCCTCCTGTCTCAGCCTCCCAGGTACTGGGATTACAAGCATGCACCACCACACCCGGCTTAACTTTCTTCTTTTTATAAAGTAATTATCTCAGGTACTTCATCATAGTGATGGAAAGCCAACTGACACATGTACAAATAGATAAAAATGACAGTGTCAGGCAATGGTAAAACCTAGTAAGAAAACCAAAGCATAGTACAAAAGTACAGAGTTACACGGGTAGGAGTGGAAGTAGGGGTCCATGTTCTTTCAGATAAGTGGTCAGGGGAGGTCTCTCTGAGAAGCTGACGTCAGAGCAGAGACCAGAGGGAGCGAAACAAGTGAGCCACAAAATTATCTGGAAGAAAAGCAGTACAGGCAAAGAGAAAACAACAAGCACAAAGGTCCTGAGGTCAGAACTGGCTCGGTGTGGATCAAAGAAGAAGAAATGGACCTGTGTGTCTAGAGAAGCAAACGAGAAGACAAAGATGGGCCTGGGGACCAAGAATAAAAGAGATAGAGAGGAGACAGATCCAAAAGGCCATGGTAAGACATTTGGATTTTGTTCTGAGTGTGATGAGAACACTTGGAGGGTTTGAATAAGGAAATGCCATGACTAAACTTGTTTTCAAACTGTCACTTGGACTGCTGCAAAGAGAAGAGACCTCAGCAGGGCAAGAGTGGAGCAGGGAGGAAGCTGGACTAGTCGTCTAGCTGAGGAGAGAGGGGGCTCGATCCCATGCAGTGGTCAGCAAACTGTGGCCTGTGGGCCAAATCCGGCCCTCTCCCTGGCTCTGTAAATGAAAAATTTGGCACACAGCTACACTCATTCATTTGCATATTTTCTATGGCTCCTTTTTTTTTTTATCTATAACAGCAGAGCTAAGTAGTTGCAACAGAGACCATATGGCCAATGAAGCTGAGGATATTGACTATAATGCCCTCTACTGGAATTTTGCCAACCTCTGGTCTAGAGGGTGCACCAAGAGAGGTGGCAGATACTATACAGACTTGGGAGGTGGAGTTTATACAGGGCAGAGGCCACTGATCAGCCCAGGCTCTTGTACCCCAAGCCTGGTCTCTGACTACTGTCAAAGACCAGTTTCCTTTTGCCTCTGAGGACTAGCAGAGAAGGTGAGTCCAGTTCTGAGGGGCTTTGGAAGTGCTCTGGTGCCCATCTGCACACAATGCTCAGAGTGGCTGCTGGCTTTGCCTCTTCTCCTTGCATGGCCTTGTCCTCCACTGACGAGGCAGTGGCCAGTGGCCTTGGTCACTGTAGAAGGCCATAGGTTCTGCAGGATCCCGGCAGTAAGCTGTCATATCCTACCCCATCTCAGGCCTTCACTGGTTCAGTGTGCACAAGCCAACTTCCAACGTCATATCTGAATCTTAATAGCCAGACTTTCTCCAAAGCCCCAGGGGGCCCCCTGTGTCACATGCAGCAAGACAGCAATGCCGGGAAATTCATACCCCCAGGAGCACCCCTCAACCAATGACTGGGGGGTTGAGGTATAAATACTCCAACTCCCTTACGCCCCAGGAGTTCTACACTGAATCTGAGTTTCCCAGTAGGATTGAGCTCCCGATGCCCACAGTGGCCGCTTGCTTGGAAAAGCCCCCTCTACTGGATGCCCTTTCTTCCCTGTCTCATCTCTCTATGTCCCAAATATTTTGCCCTCAAGCTTCTGCCTTTAATCTGCTTTGAGGGGCCCTGGTAAATCCCCCATGCCTCTTATCTTCACTCCTCTTCCAAAACCAGGCTGTTTATTTGAACGCAACTAGCTGCCTGGCATTGGCTTCCCACTGCACAGGCAGGGCCAGAGAGGAGAAAAAGAGCTGAATGCAAGAGCCCAGCCTCCTGAGTGTTAGCATAGTGCCCATGAGCCATGGGTGAAGGTGAATCAGAGCCCTCTGACTCCTCCAGAATAAAGCCCCAGCTCCTATTCTGATACAAAAACTCTGAAAATGCCCCCTTTCCTACATTTGCAGCCCTAAACATGTCTCTTACTCATATCTCAAAACTGGCTCAAGCTGCCCTGCTCATGAGCCTGCTAGGCCAGAGGATGCAGCTCAGATGGGGTCACTCAGAGAAGCCATTCCAGACTTTTCCAGAATGCATTAGTGGGTCCATTCACTCTATTTCCTCAGCTCACATCCAATTGCAGTAACTACCAGACTGGACCTTTGCAAGAAATGAGAATGGAAGGAGAGAGAGCCCAGCTTAGCCCTGTCACTTGTAAGCTCTATGACCTTGGAGAAAGCTCCATGACCTCCCTGAATCTGCATGCCTTCATCTGTAAAAGGGGTGATGCTAACAGTGCCCATATCCTAGGGTTCTTGCTAAGATCAGTAGGCTAGCATAGCCAGTACCTGACACACTTCCACAGACACACATTATAGGTTTGCATGAGTCTTCCTGCTGGAGCACACAAGCCTATCATGGTACCTGACACTTGGTGGGCTTAACAAACTTTTGTTAAGCAAATGAATACCAGAGCGAGTCAGCTACTCCAGCCATTCCATCTTTCAGCTGGAGGCTATAAGTCAAATCACAAAGGAACCAGACTAGGGAGAGAGCAAAGCAGGCCAGGTTAGGACAGTGGTCATCTGTGGAGCCTGTGTTCACTGCTGCCCACCCAAGATGCAGGCTCAGTGTGGCCCAACCTGACCCAACATCGAGAAGCTTGTAAATGTTGAAACAGAGTTTAAAGAAGAAGAAAAGGAAATAAGAAAAGACTGTGCAATACCAGTAAAGCTTTTCTGCAACTGACTTCAACCCATGGGTTGGATTTGATGGCCTCTTTTGGCAGAGGGAGACCTTAAGGTGTTGTAAATTTAAATTTCCCCAGAACAGGACAGCTGTTTCTTTGAGGTGGGACAAAGAATAATGAACACTATCTTTGCTCAATATTACTTAATAATAATGGCAAAAATAGCCAGCCATGGTGGTTGCACACCTGTAATCCAGGTACTTGGGAGGCTGAGACAGGAGGATTGCAGGTTCAAAGGCAGGCCTAGTGATTTAGTGAGACCCGTAACAACTTAGGGAGACCCTGTTTCAAAATAAAAAATAAAAAAGGGCTGGGGTTGTAGCTCAGAGGTAGAATGCTTGTGGGTCCAATTCACAGTAACAAAAAAAAAGAGGAAAGAAAAGAATAAAAGGGAAAATATTATTGGTAGTTATAGACATACTTTTGCGAGTGCTTACCTTATACCAGGATCTATGTATATGGTTTACTATCTCCCTGTCATAAGGACCCAATTAGATATAGTCATCCCATTGTACAGATGAGGAAAGCAAGACAGAAAGTAAATGCATGTGTCACTGGAAGTCACATAGGCAGCTGGAGCCAGGACTGATATTGAACCTTGGGTGTGTATCAGTCTACAATCCCCAGCCTTGACCCGCACCAAGGTGCCTCAGTGGGACTCACAACAGTACTTAAATAAGAACACCTGATGGTCTGCACTCATATTATGGTTTTTTTCTTGACACTAACCCCATATTGATAAGCATTCTGAGAACACGGTAGGTTGTTGAATGGAGTTGGAGGATTGGTTTAAAAACCATCACCGACAACAAACTTGTGAATTAGAAAATTTTCATCAGGATGCAGCTGAATGACTTCTGTTGAAGACATTCATGTCCTTGAGTGAAGCTAAAACACCTTGAAATCGAAGGCGCTCAGAAAGCCAGAAACGGGGGAGAGAATAAGTACTCGTGTGAGCACTAGCCTGGAACAGGTAGGCTGAGGGCCTGCGTTGTCAATTGAGTGAAACCTCAATTACAGAGCAATCTAACATATACCCAGGTACATTATCACAACTCAATAAACAGCACTTCAGAATTAAGTAATTCCAATTTGCTTTCATTGCGTTCTGCGTGTAGCGGGAGCATTTGATATTACCTATACTCAAATTAGGCAGCAACTCCTAAAGCCCTGATCTTTACCATCCCCGGATGGCACGTGAGCCACGAGCCAGCCAGCCATGAACACACCTGTGTGGGGAGAGACAGAGGCCCAGCCTGGCCTCCGCTGCTCAGCTCAGCATGAGCACCTGCCACAGAAGCGATCACAGAATCTTCCAGCACCTGCAGCCAACAGGCACTGGGGACCCTGTGACCTCTCAGCATGGCTGGACTTCCAAATGAGAAGTATCAGGCGGGGTGTGGTCCATGTGGCCAAAGCAGGACCAGCTACTAAGCTTTCCTAACTAGACAGTGGTGAGCACAGTAGAGGACGCCGAGGACCCTGACCTCCCTGTACAGACACCATGACTCAAGTGTTCCCAAGTTCACACTTGGATGTTGCCTCCTGTCCTTTCCTAGGGCTCGGTCCTCACTGTGTGGGAGAAAGCATGAGCCCCCACTTTGCAGAGGCCTTCAATGCTCTCTCCAAAGCCACAGAGGTGCCAATCCAACTGGCCCCTGGGCTAGGTGTCCTGTCCCACCCATGCCATCCTTTACCTCTTCGCTTCCTCCCCTGGGAAGTCCCACCTGCATGGCGCATTTCCTCCAACAAACATGTGACAGTGTGTATACCAGACACTGTTCTGATAACTCCTACACTTATTATTGCATTTATTCTTCAGGACACCCTGTGAGGGAGGCAATCCTATATTCCTGTTTCCAAATAAACCAGTTGAGGCCCTGAAAGGTTTATGTCATGTTCAAGATCACAGAGCTGGGACAAGATGGCACCAGGATCCAAAACCTGGATATCTTGACTTCAGAGTTCTCTCCTGCTGCTGAACTGGAACTAAGTGGAGGAAACCTGTGTGGAGGAAGCCACACAGGGACTATTTCTTTCTAGGACCTCCTAGGTCAGCCAGAGGCTCCCAGCCCCTCTACTCACACCATCTGTGCAATGCACAAATCCATCAGCACTCAGGGAGAATAGATGCAGGCCACAGCCCCATCCTGTCTACCAGAGAGCGGGAGGAAAGGGAGAGAGAGGGAGAGAGAGAGAGAGAGAGAGAGAGAGAGAGAGAGAGAGATTTCAGACTTTCTCCCTTCCCTGAAAAAAGATTAATATCCCCACTTTTTTTTATACAACGGCAAATACTTTGATATTAAAGCGCTGAAGCATCCTAGCTTTGCAAAGGCAAAGGGCTCTTAAGAGGGAAATGAGTCATTCTTCATCAGACAGTCCCTAAATGCTTTCGATCACTGTCTTCATATGGTTGCCAGGCACACAGTCCAGGGTGACAAGTTTCCTCTGGTTGCCTCTGCTTCTAGATGTCCCTACCTTTCATTTTTTTTATTGTTTGCTCTTCTGGAGTGTGAGTGCGTGTGAGTGCATGTGTGTGTGCGTGTGCGTGCACACGTGTCAGTATGTGTGCATGCATGCATCCATGCATAGGGAAGGGTTAAATGTGTTTCTCTAGGAACCTGGAAGTTAGCCAGGAGTGGGGCGTGGGCATGTATGAATTAAAATGGAAAGCTGGCTAGACAGACCCAGGGACTCCTGTCATGGGCCCTACCTGCTTATCTGCTACCTGTGCCCCTTGGGCACTGCTCATGACATTGTGATGCCAGGTGCCAACAAGGCCACAATCCCTAGGCCTTCCAGGTGTAGCCAAAATAGTGTGAGCCAGACCCAGGTCAGATCTCAGCTCTGCCCCTTAGGACTGCCCTCTGTTTCTCAACCTGGCTGTGTCGGTTCTCCTCACCATAAAATGAACTGAAGTCAAACCAATGTGCACAGTTGCAATTCAGATGAAATAAGATAACATATGTGAAGGGACTTCTCTACATTCAAGGGACCAAACTCGTGGCTTATCACCTTGGGGGAAACAGGCACTACAAAAAACAGATATCCTATGCCAAAAACATAGATGAATTGCATCCAGGTGTAATAAAATGGGACCAGATTACAGAGAGCACCAATCTACCACTGCCCCCTGCTAAGTACCACCTGGCACATCCCTTAAACAAGAGTGACAAAGGCCAGAGTTCTTTCAGAATAGCAGTGGCCACTGGGTCATGTTGATAGACCTGGCCAGGACACCTGGGGAAGAAGCACTGGCCTTCTCTCCTTAACTCTGGCTCAGTCTGCACAGCCAAGAAAGGATTAATCACTGCCCAGTGGCCACCTCCAAATAAAGGCTGACATGCTTCACCAATACCAGGCCCAGTGGACTCTGGATTTGACTTTCCACACCTGCCACCCTGCAACTGAATGGAGGACATAAGAAAGAAACAAGCCCAGCATTTCTGGTTTCTTTTGTCTGTGTGTGTGCAAACTTCAGAGTGCAACTCTAACTCCCACGATGCATTTGCTCTATTGTCTCATTATCAACTCTGCACTTAGGCACGTATGTGCAAAGGGTTCAAAAGACCGTGGAGAACATGAGAGAACACTGTATAATTCTCTCATGGGGCTCCCAGTCCAGAGTGGGAGGTCAGCCGTGAAAGAGGCATAATGAGCCTTCCAGGGGACGGCTCAGGAAATGACATATTCACGGAATATTCAAAAGGTCTGCAAAGGCCGCGGTGTCACACAAATCCATCTAAGGCACCAGAAAAGCAAGATATGAACCTAACGCGATTGAAATTATGGCTTTTTATATATTAATGGCACTCAATGTAAATGATTTTAAAGATTTTTTATATTGTTTTGTTCATGATCACCTAATTCATTGATCTTCGGCTTCAGTGTTCATGACATGGCGGTGATGAGATGAAGGTCTACTCGGGCCAATCATTCATTCATTCATCCATTATCCCACAAAAGTCTTAAGGCTGAACCTTATGAAATGACTGATTGTACAGGGCAAAACAGTCGGACCTTGGGAAGTTCACGTGGTTCAGCATAGGAGGAACCTAGGCCGGGCACTCTGCTAACTGGAGGAATTTGGAATGAAGTAGACAATGCCCCTCCTCTATCCTAAAAAAGGAGACAAAAGATTTCTTCTTCTTCCCTTCTAAGTCCCTTCTAAGTCCCATTCTATCTAGCTCCCACAGATTAGGGGGGACATCCGATTTTTTACTCTTAGTGACTTACTAATATCACTTAGCATAATGTTCTCTAGTTCTCTCCATTTCCCTGCAAATGATGTGATTTTGTTCTTCTTTGTGGCTGTGTAAAATTCCATTGTGTACATATCCCATAGTTTTGTGATCCATTCATCTGTTGATGGACACCTTGGCTGGTTCCAAAGTTTGGCAATTGTGAATTGTGC